>JADBJO010021705.1:12500-29118 GCA_016801955.1 Conus betulinus
TTATTCCAATGTTTGTTAGGTTGGTGATGTGTCTTGCTCTTTCCCTAAGTCTGGATGTTAGGCCACTTGCTCTCTTGATGTTCAGATCTCAAAGATGGTCTATGGTATAGCGGCTTTGCTCTGTTGCTTAAGTTATTCCTCAGGTTGCTTATCACATCAGATCGGCCAAGCTGTAATCCAGTTCTTATCGTTGTCTTGCCGGTCACTGTGTCTGCTGTCTCGTTTCCTTTAACTCCAGCATGTCCAGGGCAGTACATCAATAGGAGTCTCTCCAATGGAAAGCTGTGCATTAGTTCGTTCTAAGCAGGGCTTCCCATTCCACTTTTCAATTTCTGAAGTACTTTTAATGAGTCAGTCAGTATCATGGCTTGTTTAGCTTGAAACTGGCTTGTGGATGAAAGCCAGTGGAGTGCTTGTGTCACTGCTTCTACCTCCATTGTTAGACCTGAAGTTGTTTAAACAGTGCGCATCATTGTCGTCCTGGATAGTTAGGTCGTTTTGCTTCACTGTGTATCCCCAGCCTGACTTACCTTTGCTGACAGAACCGTCAGTGTATATTACAATATCATATTTTGCGCAAATGTCTTCTACCTGCATCTGAATTTCTGCGTTGGTTTTGTAACATGGCCATTCACGACAATGTCTTCCAAGTTCTGGAGCAACGGCAATTTGGTAGAGATATTTCAAGTGTTCTGGATACTTCTCCCATTCCTTGGTTTCGTTGAGTTCTGCTAGCTGGCGCACAAGCTGTATACTGTCTTCTGCCTGTACCATCCATGATTTTCTACGTCCTAGCCGAGTGCCTTTGTTTCCTTGAACGCCACATGAAGTGGGTTTTGGGGTTGTCAAGTCTTCTGAAATATGCCTTCGCCTGTTCTAGCTTGTGACTTGACAGCATTGAAGGAAGGTCGAGCAGGTATCGCATAGTTTTAACTGGTGTGTCCTTCGTGTGTTTCCCAGGATCAATCTTATTGTTTCATTTTCAATTTTTTTCTAATTTTAGAAGATTGCTGTTGGACAGTGTTGTAAGCCCTAATCCATAATCTATCACACTGAGTACAAGTGCCTGATACAGTCGATAGAGATGGCGATGTTAAATGCAGATAGGCCTTTTTGCATTTAAGAACAGTATTCTCAAAATGCTTTCTAAAGGTTTGCATACTGTCAAAGCTTACACCCAAAGAGCGTAGGTTGTTAGTTGACTCAATTGATATACGATTGAAGGAAGCTAGTGAGGATACTTATCCTAATGTCTTGTTGTTGAGAGTGCAGACTAATGTCGATGCTTTTGTAGTCTTGATGGACGACCTAGCTTCCTGACACCACTGAGCAATGTTGTCCAACTGTTGCTGAACTGCGTTTCGTTCTTTCGTGAGCATTCTTTGATGTTTTGTAGATCTGGCCGTCATCTGCTAGTGTTAACACTCAAGCACGAATCCGTTATTGTTGAGGTCTGCAACGCCTTAAGTGTAAACGTTGTACAAAACAGGGTAAAGAAGGTAAATTTTCACACACACACACACACACACACACCACACACACACACACACACACACACACACATACACACACACGCACGCACGCACGCACGCACGCACGCGCACGCACGCACAGCACGCACGCACGCACCACACACACACACACACACACACACACACACACACACACACACACCTCCATCTCATATGTCTTTATGTAGCATCTGCATGGGGTAAGAAAGGCGAAGAATAGGCAAATAGCTGACAGTAGGTTACGCCAAACCTTGTCTACCTCTTTCAATCACAGCATGTGAAAAGATGAAACGTGGCCTATAGACGATCCTCTAGGATTTCAGTCTGGATCCATGATGTCGATCATTACCAAATGGTAGATCCAGGAGCGTTCTGCGACACCATTATAGAGTTTGGATTGCTAATGATTGAAAAAATGAAAAAAAAAAACTATGATGTAATGTGGGACTAGAACAGAACTATCCAGTTTTTGCTTCGGATGTGTGGTGCGAATCTGCATGAAACAGCAGAGCCAGACTGTCTTCCCACATTCATTTCAGTGTACACTGTCCACTGAACACAGGCACTGTGAAATAACTGTCACGAGTTGATAGCGGTCTGTGGAGTAATCTACTTTGATTGAATTTACATCTTATGGCATAAAAGTTGACAGTTTTATCTTCAGAGACTTACAACAAAAAAGCAGAAAGGGAGTTATTTCTTTTATCTAAAAAAGGTATACTTTCTCTTAAAAAAAGGATGTCATTTTCAGATATGAATGGAGCAGATCGACACTCTGTTGGAACTGTTTCCGTGCTGTGCAGCTCTTCTCTGTCTTCTAGGTGTTGTATGATTCCCCCTCACTCACTCCACCACAATGGAGCATTGTCAGCACGATATCTGTTCTACACTAACTCTCCTCCTGTCATTAACACTCTAGTTATCTACATAGGTTTGCCATCGTCAATTCTATGCTTGTGATAAAAAGCAGCGCCCTCAATCACATTATCAGTGGAATATTTATGTCTCTTTACGAAGCAGAACCTGAACATCCAGATGCTTTCATGATAGAGAGAAGGAAAAACTCTACCATAAGGATGAAAAAGAAAAGCATGGTAGGATAGGGAATGGGAGAAAGGAGAGGGGGTTCTTTGTTGTTTGAAAGCCCGTTCCTATTCAGCTCTCTTCCCAAACTTTAATTTTCCTGATGATCGTTCAAACATTCAAGCTGTATTTTGTTACGAACAATAAATCATGTACAGAGATGTTTGTTGTTTTTTCATCAGTCATAACACAGTGCACTTCACGATTCGTTTACTGAAAGACAGTCAGCAGATGCATGTTCTCGCTTCTTTTCCACCAAGTGCTCTCAATGTTTCCGAACTCGTAACAGTTTGTGAAAACGGAGTTCTTGCGCATTTCGCCGTTTCTCAAGAAGAATGTTCCAAGTGTAGAGGAACGGGTTGATTGCTGAATTGAGTGGCAACACAAAAATGGCCATTCCCACATTGAGCCCCATTGGAATGTCAACACCACAGGTAGCCAGGACCCCACACAGACCAACAGGAAACCAGCACAGAAAATCCGACGCCGCAACTGACAGGAGACGCCTGGCGATATTTACTTCTTTAGAGTGAGCGTTGTCAGTGGCTTCGTGTTTAGCCTTTTTCAATAGATCAGACATAGTGTTACTCCTCACCAACTGGTAGATGAGTACCTGACCAATACCCACCATGAGAAAGAGGATAAGGTTGCAGACGATCATGATACTGAACGAATAAACGTGTCCAGGAAAGTCACTTCTTGTGACAGGCAGTGGAACACAGATATCTGTCTGATGGAAAACTCCCAGTGAGATGCTACAGGCAAGAGAGGTGCCATTGCCAATGTGAGGCATAGTGCCCACATGGCAGCACAGGTTACGTGAACTGACGTAGTTCCGAACCGAATTCGACTAAAAGGAAAACGAAGCGCAAGGAAACGGTCAAACGTGATTAAACAGATAAGGAAGGCTGACAGTTCCAACGATAACATTGCCAAGAACCCAGCAATGCTACAAGCTACACTATATCTCCATCCAGTGTCGTTCCAAATGTAGGCACCAGCATACATCCAATCTGCTACGCAAATGAAGACCAGATGCACTCCCATCAAAAAATCAGAAATACACAGGTGAAGTACAAACACTGCCAAACAAGCATTGGTGTTGTGCAACAAAAGATAAGTTTGGTAAACAAACACACCACAGTTTTCCAAGAACAGCAAGAAAAGCAAAAATTAGAAAAGCACAACGGTAAGCAACAGATTTTAACAAGTGATCACATGACGAGATTTCATTAGAAGGGGCCAAACACTTGCCCAGAAAATTATCTGGTAAAACTACAGAACAACACAATTTAAAGTTGTCTGTCAAAACATACCTCAGATTTGTCATGAATGTCATGAAATCTGGAGTGAAATCATTTATAGGACAACCCTGTAAGTTTAGGAACTGAAGATCACTACACAAGCACTGTCCTTGCATAGCCTCAATCCCATTCCCTGACAAATCCAGGACTTGCAACTTTGGCATAAGAGATGATAACGCACTCATGTTCAAAGAATCTGACTGGATATGGGAAATGTTGAAGATCATCAGTGATGGATGCACATGCGATTGCGTGCATAGGAAATACCAACAGACATAGGATTACCTGCCAAATTCAATATTCTAAGTTGAGGCATTCCTGCAAAGTGGCTGAAGCTGACCGAATGAAGTAGATTCTCACTGAGGTCCACACTGTGAATATTGGTGAAAATGACGTCTGTCAACGTCCTCCACCCACATGCCTGTACGCCCAGGTGGATGAGCATGGTGTTATGAGTGATGTCGCTCAGAGGCATTCCGGTACCCTTGGCGTCTAGGTAACGTACTTGGGGGAACGAGCTGACTAGAAAAGTACGGTTACAAATGAAGGCAAGACCATAACAAACACACGAGTCAGGACAAACCATATGCATGTCAGTTCATCATCATGAAGTGGGCATTGCGGCAAACCATCACATATGTGATTCACGTGCACACAGAGTGTTCTTTTCTTGTCACGACATCGATAATACCCTGGGCACGTCTTGTAATTCTCACAGTTAACTTCATCCTCATGACCCGGGCAGTCGTTCATGTCATTGCATTTAACGTACACAGGGAGACAATAGCCATCATCGTGACACTGAAAGTGAGTATCTGGGCACTGTGTGGTGTTTTCTGGTAATGAAGTTACTGAGAATCCTCCACGTTTGTCAAAATTGACCACAGCTGGGGGACTAATTATAGAAGCTTTAACACTTGTCCCAAAACATTTTTTCTCATCATGGTCATTCATGCAGTGCTTGATCCAATCACATTTTTGCTGCTCTATATGCACACACTGAACAACAGCCAACAGGGGTTAACATCGTCCACAACATTTAAAACCTCTAATTGTAACAAAAGCACATAAAGAAACATTTTAAAAAGCCAAAATAAAGGAATAGGACATAATACAGACTAGTCTTATAAATGTGAACATAAATGCTGTTGGCATTACAGTCTGACAGAAGACGCATTCATAGTACATTTTCTTTTATTTTGTTTCTTTCCACAAAGGATTCCACCAAGCCTCTGGTATACAACATTTCGATTTCTTCAAAGAATGTCTACTTATGGCTTCAGATCTGAAAGAGTTTTCGTGCTGCTCTTCTTCACGATTCATTCACATAATCTTCCGTCTGATAAATACAAATTCATTGCTGAACTCGCAGCACTTGCCTTTGCAAACGAGGTGGACTATCATAAGACCTTTCTTATTTCTTCTAGCTCCCCTTTCTGCTTTGGAAGCCATTGCTGGATGTAACCTTAACTTCCTTAAACTGTTTGGTATATACTTCTCTCAAATATGAATGGAACAAAATTGTTCTTGCTTGAGTTTTCAAGTCATGCTGGCATTCAAGCCAATGGTCTGGTTGATCTTGATGCCTACAATGCCACAAATTCAAGAAACATTTTCAGTGCATCTGTGTTCTGCAGAGATCAGAAAGCCAAAAGACATGGTGTTATCAAGGATCTCTGATGAAAACACTGGGAAGTCATAATGAACGGTTTCAAATTCATACCATCTGCAACTGTTGACCGAAGACAAAGAATTCAGTTTGTTCTGATACACATGGGCCCCTTCCTGTACACACTTTTGACCTTTCGATAAGTGTGAATGTTCCACTATGCATAACGTGTTACGAAATAACTCTATCGCATTTATGCTATGAAGTGTTGGACTTGCTGGAATCCCACATTATCATCATCAATGCCTTGTTCAGGGATGTTCTGTCAGTTGTGATGTTGGAGTTTCCAGGGGATTTTTTTTTCATTTGATCTCCGATTTGATAGAAAATGGATCCAGTTTAAAGACATTTCCAATTGGATTAGACTGAAGTGAAATAGATAAGTGAATAAACAATTGACAAATACATGGAAGCATAAATAAGTAATTAAAGAAAGATAGAAACAGAAAAGAAAAAAAGCAGGCAGGTTACATAATCATCTGGTGACAGCATTTTGTTTAAAATGTGCGTATGTGCTTTCCGCTGAGGGGAGAGGGAGATCTCTCTGACGCAGAACAATTTGGACAGAAGCGATAAGGTGTAGCACTAAGGACGTCTCTAGCACTGCAACCTCTGCCGTGGTGAGCTTCATAATCAAAATAATTGTCGCTGCTTTCACGTGATATATTAAGCAACAAACCGGTATAGTTCAATCAACCTGACTAACTCCCTGCAGCCAGACTGTACCTGGAAGTAGCCATAGTCAGTGTGGCAAGCATTGCTAGGATTTGCCTGAGTACTTCCACTATCGTTGATTTGAGGTGAACATTTTCAGTGTTTTGGATTGATTTTGCATGATTGGAAACTGTTCCCGTTTTCAGATTTACCTTTTATCAAACATCACATACAACCAGTTGAGGTGAGCGGTTAGGCACTTATGCTGATGATGCGAATAAACACACGTCAAGTGAGATGACATACTTTTTAAAACCTCATCTTACTACGATTTCTTATGTAAAGTGCTTTCTGCTTTAGGCTTTCTGCAATATGCTTTCTATTATACTTATTTACTTCTTTTCCTTTGTCATTGTTTTTCTTATTATCAATGTTGGTGCTATTCTTCTTATGATTGCTGTTGCTGGTTTGTTGTTGTTGTTGTTGTTGTTGTTGTTGTTTCTTATTTTGTACTCCCAGTTCTTATAGAACATGGAGCACTTTACAATGGGAACAAAGAAATGCTCTCTCTCTCTCTCTCTCTCTCTCTCTCTGTGTGTGTGTGTGTGTGTGTGTGTGTGTGTGTGTGTGTGTGTGTGTGTGTCCCTGTCCATCCGTGGTCAAAATGTGTTCCACTCGCTCCAGACAAAACTACTGGGCCGGTCTTTCTGAAAAATTGTAGGTATGTTCATTATGGGTCACGGATGATGCCCAATGTGCTATTTTACCGTTTATAACGGCCATTAACGGTTTTAACTCTTTATGGAATATCTTAGAAAGTACTTGGCCATTCTCTTTGAAATATTGTAGGCCTGTTCATTATGGTTCATAGATGATGCCCGATGTGTTATTTTACCGTTATAGCCGTTACTACCGGCCATAATGGCCCATAACGGTTTTCCTTCTTTATGGAATATCTCAGAAAGTACTTGGCCGATCTTTTTCTGAAAATCTGTAGGCATGTTTATTATGGGTCATAGATGATGCCTGCCCGATGTATTATTTTTACCGTTATAGCCGTTACTAACGGCTCTAAGGGCCCATGACAGTTTTTCTTCTTTATAGAATATCTCAGAAAGTACTTGGCCGATCTTTCTGAATGTTAATAGGTATGTTCATTATGGGTCATGAATGATGTCTGATTTGCTAATTTTCACTGTTATCGCCGTTACTAACGGCTATAACAGCCCATAACGGTTTGTTATTCCTCTATGGAATATCTTAGAAAGTACTTGGCCGATCTTTCTGAAAATTTGTAGACATGTTCATTATGGGTCACGGATTATGCCTGATGTTTTACTTAAACCGTTATAGCCGTTACTAACGGCAATAACGACCCATAACGTTTTTTTTTTTTTCTTTATGGAATATCCTAGAATGTACTCAGCCGATCTTTCTGCAAATTTGAAGGTATGTTCATTATGGACTACGGATGATGCCCGATGTGTTATTTTTTGCCATTATAGCCGTTACTAACGGCTATGATGGCCCATAACAGGTTTTTTCCTTCATGGAATATCTTAGAAGGTACTCGGCCGATCTTTCTGAAAATTTGAAGGTATGTTCATTATGGGGGTCACGGGTGATGCCTGATGTGTTATTTTACCGTTATAGCCGTTATTAACGGCTATAACAGCCCAAAACAGTTTTCTTCTTTATGGAAAATCCCAGAAAGTATTTGGCCGATCATTCTGAAAATGTGTAGGTATGTTCATTACAGGTCACTGATGATGGCCGATGTTTACCGTTATAGCCGTTACTAACGGCTATAACGGCCCATTTTTTTTTTTTTTTTTTTTTGTATTAATTTTCTCTATGGAATCTCACGCGTATTCAAGATAAACTGGGAGTACCTTTATATGCTTTGCATCTTTTTTTTTTGGTCGTCTTTGTCGTCATCGCTATTATCCCAACTATTGTTTTTCATAATTATCGTGTGTTTTTTCACCACCAACACCACCAGCACCACCACCATCATCATCGTCGTCATCGTCATCACCGTTATTGGTTTTATCGTTGCAGTCGCTGTTGTTGTTGTTGTTGTTGTTGTTGCTATTATTATTCATCACACACACACACACACACACACACACACACACACACACACACACACACACACACACACACCTCTGTAAATATACAAATTGAACTATAACAGAGACGCAGACAATGTTGGATAGGTACACACGATCTGACCAGCTGGTCGTGTGAACGCACGGGTCAGACGTCGTGTGCTAAGTGGTATCAAGGAGACTTTTTCGTCTGAAATTGTTTGACCTTAGTTATCAGTGTTTCTCACAGCTGTGAATTCAGTGCACTGCAACTTAACTGATGAAGTGTAGCGTACATGGACTAGTCCGCATGCAGAGATACCTTCGTGAAACGGATTCTGACACCGAACACGATATTGTGCACATTCGTTCTGTCCAAGCCAGCTGATCACATTCTTCGACAAGTTTTTACATCATTTCAACAGTGCATTTCTGTTTAGAGAACACAGAACCTTTCGATGTTTGTGCCATGTTCCGGTGTATTGCCTATAAATAAATCATGCTATGTGATATTCTTGCACGCCCTCGAGATGATATGTGTATGGACGTGATTGATAAACCTACAAATGTGTTCCCTTACAGCAAATGAGATCACATGGTAAAAATACAGGGTTAAATTGAAGTCGAATATTAAGCATTCACGTATGGACAGCAACAACCAGGATGTTGGGGTACGAATCTGGGATTGGCTTTGGGTCACGGTATTGGATCCTAGTTCTGAGCAGGAACATGAGATTCAAGAAACATAAAGACTTGGTGACAAGCCATAATTTTTGCTGCAGAGACTAAAGTGGATCTGGAGGAACAGACTGTAAGAAGAGGGAAGAGGTTTTCTCAGAAACTTAGCAACATAGACCTGCCCCTGTCCACAGTGTATCATGCCTTCCTTGCATGCAGGGTGCTCACAAAAAGATTCGTCACGTCCGTCAATGCAATCCTGTCGAAAATCACACACCAGACTGTAAGGCACGAACTCCCAAGACATGTCACAATAAAAGTAAGGCTGTTTCAGTCCCTGGGACATACTGCAAGTCGCCCTGTACCATGTCTCAGTGTTCTCCAGGCCCCTGCACTGACTCTTCACATCACAGGCCAGTAGATGGTGAGTCAGGTGCTGCATGGGACATGTTTCGAAATGACTAACTAAAGTGGTCTTGCTGCTCGGTAAGTGGAGCATGGCTGGTGTGTGTTATGGTAATCGTGTGAACTAGAAGACAGTTCACATACAAAGCCGTCTCTCAAATCGAAACAACTGGCCAGACATACCGACTGCGACTGCTGTCCCAACACGTACAATCCATATTCACTGTCCAGTGGGGTAATGAGGGCAGGAAAAGGGCCACTGCGCCACTCTCCCAGAGGAGAGTACTTGAGTACCTGCAACCATTATCGCACGACTGGAATAAAGTGGGAGAAGGGTGATGCAAAGAAACGGTAGAGAAAAAAACAAAGAAAGTTTCAGCAACACACACACACACACACACACACACACACGCACGCACACACGCACGCGCGCGCGCGCGCGCGCGCGCACACACACACACACACACACACACACGCACACACAATTTGAGAACGCGTGTGTCCAAAGTCCCGAGTGTATCGATCCAATTTAACTCCCCCTCCACTTGTGGAATATATACACTGAGCTACAAAAGAAACGGAAATGGAGGGGTAGGTAGGGGTGAATATATTAATGGCACTGTAGGTGCGCTGCGACCATATATTCCGTGCGGTCAAGAGTCAGCTTTAGACATAGTGTGCAGCACGTGCAAATCAGGTCAGTGTCTCTAGAAATGATATCACACCGGCGCCATGAACGTGGAAGCGCGTTTTTGCACGTGCAAAGCGAATGCAAACAGTCATGTCAATCTTTTTTTCGCTGAACAGTATTCACACATCACTAGGATTAAAAACCCAGGCTGTTACGCCCTGACAAAGCAATCACTTCCACATGACCAGAATGCCAAGACTGAGCGCCGTCGACAGAGAAAGATCCATAGGGCGACTCCAAACTCTGTACAGGGGCACCAGATAATTATCGGTTGGTGAGATCAATAGCCAGCCTTTGGGTAGCAAAAAGGTCTGCGCCTAGGATTGGTTGAATCGCATCGGCAATCAAAACTTTTGAACAAACGATGCACCCTGTCCTAGGTGCAATGGGATGTTTCTTCTTCCATAAGTAGGAATGGCAGAGGCGTTAGCAGCAACTAGAGCTATTAACTCGTTATTAAGGATTTATTAACGACCGTTGATGGCTTCGAGTCTTTTTTACGAACCCCCTGTGTGTTTGTAGTATGTTCCATAGTTTCTTGAACATATCTGGGTGCCGGAACCGGGAAAAGGTGTCTCTTAACTTCGGCTATTTTGTGTATGCGCCAACGGTACCAGAAAATATCTAATTTCTTTTTTCTTTCATTCATTGTTTCGATCGTCGTTGTTGATACGAACAAGTCGTCTGATCGTTGAAGTCTGCTGTCCGAGCACGTGTGGCGGCCCGTGGTTGGGTCAATCGTTGTAGCAAAAGACTGGCCGAACTTTGTGAGAATATTGAAGTTAACACTGTTGAAATTGCTGACGCTATTAAAGAATTTGACAGCAGGCTTCGCATTTTAGATGAAGTTCAGTCAGCGGTCGAGCTTGAAATCGAACTTTCGGAACTTATCAGTAACAGTGATATTGCAGAAGCAGTTGAGTATCGTGAAAATACAAGAGTGCCTCGTATTAAAGCTGCAAAGTTACTTGCAGTACGTAACCGTAAATCTGCTGGTGATTGTGGTGATGGGTCCCATTCATCAAAAGGTTCTGGTGTTTTGTCTACTGCAAATGTGGAGGCAAAGTTGCCCAAATTGGAATTACCTATTTTCACAGGATATGTCACTAGTTGGACTTCTTTTTGGGAGCAGTTTCAGGCAGTTATGGATGCTGGTGAATTACCTAGCATATAAAAATTTTCCTATCTTTTGTCGCTCCTCAAAGGGGAAGCTAAAGCAGCTGTACAAGGGTTGTCTTTGACTGCTGCCAACTACAGAGCTGCTTGTGATATTTTGAAAACACGGGTTGGCCGTCCTGAACCTATTACCTTTGCACACATTGAGACGTTGTTTGCTATAAATGTACCTCGTCAACCTTCAGTTTCCATTTTGTGGAAAATATTTGATGATTTACAGGTACATGTTCGCAGTCGTGAATCATTGGGTATTTCAGGAGAGCAGTATGGGGTTGTTTTGACGCCAGTATGGGGTGTTTTTGACGCCACTCATTCTGTCTCTCCTCCCTTCTGAGCTGCGCATGGAGTGGGCAAGAGACGGTGCTCAGCATGAGAGCGACTTACAGTTTCTGTTAGATTTCCTGCAGAAGGAAACAGAACATAGTGAGCATTCACAAACCTTTCTGAGAGATGGTGTGAGCAGTTCAGTGCTTGACAAGTTTGTTCCTGTGGCTACTGCAACATCTTTGTACACAACTGGGGTTGCTCTTCTAATCTGTGAACTGTGACAGCGTCATGGCCACACACTGGAACGTTGTTATGACAATACCAAGGCACCAGTGGGGGACCGAAAAGATGTTTCACGGCGTGCAGGTGCATGCTTTCGTTGTCTGTCCACTGCAAAGGGACACAAATACAAAACATGCTGTGCAAAATGTACTAAATTCAAGGGAAAACATCATGCTCTGCTGTGTGTTCCAAGACACAATTTCCCCTCTAGCGGCAACACTGATGTCAATGTAGTACAGTCTAGTACAACCACACCCACATCTAACACAGTGGTGTCAAATGTTAATGCAAATCTGCCAAGTGTGAACACTATCTCTGAAAAGGTTTCTTCCCATGTTTTGTTGCAAACTGCCTGTGTTTCGGTGCATGGAAAGTTTGGAATCACTGAAGCTGTCGTCTTGTTTGACACTGGGTCTGATAAAACTTACATTTCAAGTGATCTAGTGAATAGAATTCAACCTGAGTGGGTCGGGTCTCAAAATCTAGCTTATGCTGCCTTTGGCAATGATCAAATCAGCCATGCTGAATAGAGGAATGTGTAAATTTACAGGGGTCTGAAGGAAATGCGTCTGTGAAGGCTACTGAGATTCCTACTATTTGTGCTCCCATGCACCGTCCAGCTATCCCTCAAAATGTACTGGCATCGTTTGGCAAAAACATTGAGTTTGTTGATATTCATGAGGAAGTAAAGGTGGATATTCTTGTGGGTCTTGATGCCTACTGGAAGCTGATAACACCTGAGATGGTGTTCTTGTCCGAGGGTCTGGTTGCTCAGCGGTCAGTGTTTGGCTGGATTTTGTCTGGTCCTTTGCCTGAAACCAAAGATGTCTTCGACGAAATTGGTATTTCTCACCAATTGTTTTGCATGGAGATTTCAGAGTCTAGTTTGAATAAATTTGGGGACTTGGAATCAGTTGCATATGTGTGAAAGAGTCTCCAGAAGTTGATCCAGTGTTGGATGATTTCAACAAAAGGCTCAGTTCTCTGAAGACAGAAATGTGATGTCTCTTCCATGGAAGGCCGAGGATATGAGACCCATGCTTCTTGACAATGAAAAGCTAGCTCACAGACGTTTGGATCACTTGAGTCATAAACTCAGCAAGGATCCTGAATTGGAATCTAGATATCATGAGGTTTTCTGTGATATGTTGAAAGAAAACATGACTGAAGAGGTTCCACAAGATGAGATGGTTTACTCTTACTCAGTATTTATATGCCACATCGTCCAGTGGTCAAGGAGTCTAGTCTGACAACAAAGATTCATCTGGTGTTTGATGCTTCGGCCAAAGGGTTCAACGGAGTTTCATTGAATGATTATTTGGAGACAGGTCCTAGTCTGATACCTGACGTACCTGGAATTTTAGTACGGTTCAGGCGATGGAAGGTGGCTCTGTCAGCTGATGCAACAAAAGCATTTCTTCAAATCCAGTTGAATCATGAGGATCGGGATGTGCATCGATTCTTCTGGAATGATCGAGGTGTTATCAAAAAGATGAGATTCACTCGTGTACCCTTTGGTAATCTTTCAAAGTGTTGGGTATGCGATGGTTGGTTTCTCAGGATCGTTTCTCCTTTGATGGAATCGCAGTTCCTAGTGATCTGTGCATCACAAAAAGGGTAGTCCTGAGTCTCATCTCAAAGTTATTTGACCCACTTGGATTTCTCACACCTTTCATCACAACAGCAAAATGTATGTTTTGAAGAACTTTGGAGGATGGGGATACCTTGGGATCATATTGTGCCTGTGAGCATACAAGGAAAATTCACAGTATGGGCCAAAGGTCCTGAGCATCTGAAAAGGTGGAAAATTCCTCGGAATTACACAGGGGCTCCTGTGTTTCAGTCGCAAGCCTTCGGTGATGCTTCCCAGTCTGCTTATGGTGCTTGTGTTTACTTGCATGTGAAGATGCAGGATGGAACCTGGAATTCGTCTCTGGCGATTGCGCGAGCTAAAGTAGCTCCACTCAAAAGACTGAATTTGCCACGCCTGGAATTATTGGGAGCCTTACTCTGTGCTCGTTTGGTGGTCTATGTGAAGCAGACTTTGAAATTACATGATGTGGTTTGTCACTGTGGGACAGACTCAGCCATGACTCTTGCTTGGATCCAGAGTGACCCATATAGGTGGAAAGCTTTTGTTGCAAACAGAGTTGCTGAGATTTCAGTCTCTTGTTAGTCCAGCACTATGGAATCTTTGTTCGGGCAAAGATAATCCTGCAGATTTACTTACCCATGGAATCTCAGCAGATCAGAGAGCTGTTGTTGAAGTCAAAGTTCTGGCTTCAGGGTCCTGACTTTCTGTCAAACAAAGCTGCTTGTGGCAAGGAAGAACTTGAACGATAGGAAGTCCGAGGAAGTTCAGCAAATGTTCCTGATGTTATATTACTGAAGCTAAAAGGTCTTGTGTTACTCAGCACATGCTGATGGCTGTGGCTCAGGAGGAAGGACAGCCTGCTGCGACTAGGGCACCACAGACAGATCTTGAGATGAAAGAAATCCTTGACACTGAAAGGTGGAGCAGTCTGATAAGAGCGTTGCGGGTGATAGGTTGGATACAGCGTTTCATGAGTCTCATGAGAGTCTCAAAACAGCAGCGTGAGCAAGGTGATTTGTCCTTTGCTGAACTCTGTGATGCCAAACTCAGACTGCTATAAAGTAATTGCAGAAGTGTGCCTTTTCAAAGGAACTGGAAGCGCTGCAAAGTGAACAAACAGTACCACGTGGGTCTTCTATTCTGAAATTGTCTCCGTTCATTGCAAACGATGGTCTGCTTCGTGTTGAAGGGAGGCTGCAGTTTTCAGGTTTACCCTATGAAGCCCAACACCCTGTCATCTTACCCAAAGTCATTTCAGTATACTTTTAGCTCGTCAGGTTCACAAATCCTTGAAGCATGCGGGTGTGAACAGCATGTTGGTTCAGCCTAGGAATCAGTATAGGATTCTAGGTGCTAGGCGTATCTGCAAAGGTGTGAAACGAGAGTGTATGTCATGCCAGCGTCAAGACGCCACTCTGGTACTCAGACCTGGGCTCCTTTACCGGAGTTGAGAGTGAAACAAGCACCCACCCTTTTCTATTACAGGACTAGATCATTTTGGACCTTTGCATTGTTGTGATTTCACTGGAAAGAAATCACATGTTCTTCTTTTTACCTGTGCGGTGATCAGAGCAGTACATTTGGAACTGGTGGAGTCATGTCTAGTGAGGCTACTGTCTTTGCCTTGAGGAGATTTTTTGCTCGTCGTGGCATGCCTTCAGTGTTAATGTCGGGTAATGCAAAAGGATTTGTGGCTGCAAAGGATCATTTGGTGAAAGTTTTGGTGCAGACGCTCCTGACTGGAAGTTCATTCAACCACGAGCTCCATTGTGGGGAGGTTGGTGGGAGCGGCTAATCAGAGCTATAAAGTCAGCTTTGAAGAGATCAGCTGGCAAAAGATCACTCACACGAGTCAAACTGGAAACCATTCTTCTTGAGGTTGAAGCTTGCGTCAATTCCCGTCCTTTGACATTTGTTGGTGATGAAGTGGACTCAGGGTTTGCTTTGACTCCTGCTCATTTCCTCCTGGACAAAAGGCCTTCTGGGTTGATACATGTTCTCACTGTAGAAATCTTGCTGTACAGTTTAAGATTTAGTTCAGAGACAGGAGCTGCGTAGACAACTATTGGACAAATTTTGGTTGTGCTGGGTTAATGAATCTCTACGCAATCTCCCACCTTGCAAAGGTAGTCCAGTCAACAAAAAGGTTATCCGAGTGGGTTCTGTGTTTTGGTCCGAGATGAACGTTGCAGCAAGTTAGAGTGGCCTTTGGGGATTGTGCAAGCTGTGTATCCTGGTCGGGATGGGTTGATTTGGTCTGTTAAGGTAAAAACTGCTTGTGGAATCCTGAAAAGATCTATTCAACATGTTCATGATCTTAAAGTGATTGATGCCTTCAATGACGCTCCACAAGTTCCTGCACAGTCACCAGATGCTCAACCGCCTGTTCATGTGCCATCAGACATTGTTTGTCCTGAACCTGATGCAGAGGTTACCAGTCAAGGCACAGAGAACATGAAGAGTGAAGAAGTCTTGTGTTCTGACTCATCAGTTGAAACAATGACCCAGTGACAAGATATGGACGTCCGGTCATAAGACCAGTGAAACTGAATCTGTAAACTTCCATACACACATTTGATAGTTTGTTTTCATTCCCCCTTCCCTGTTCCCTTCTCCCTCCCTCCCATTTCCTGCCTCTTCCCCCATGTTGATTTAATATGAATTTAGTTGTTCAGTACATGTGCACTAATATAACTTCGAACTAATATGCTGAACATGACTTTGAATTAATACATGTAATTGATGACACTATAAATATGTAAAAGAAACCTCATCCAATAGATCTTCAACTATTCTTCGCTGTTGGGAGTGTGAACTATGTTTTCAAAGAAAAGGTCAATTATTGTTGTTGTTGTTATTATTATTATTATTATTATTATTGGATTGTCTACAGAACAGAGACTCCAAGGTGGGGATAATGTTGAAGATCACGTTATTTGTTATGGATGTTTTTGCATCTACGTATAGTGACCGGTCTTTTTCTAGCTCTCCCATGTTGAAGTATACAAAATAAAAGGAGTTATTAACGACCGTTGATGGCCTCGGGTCTTTTTTTACGACCCCCCTGTGTGGTTTGTAGTATGTTCCATAGTTTCTTTAATATAAGGGCACCTAGGTCTCTGGGCTGGAAAAGTCCAGTGGCATTGTGTATTGACCCACTGGCAGGGGCTGCTCATGGTTGTTGACTGGCTCTCACCACACGCCGAATCACTCC
>JADBJO010021706.1:0-2500 GCA_016801955.1 Conus betulinus
TCCCCTCTTCCCCAACATGGCGTAAAACCTTGTCAGGGAAACACAACACGCCTCTGTCTCCTTGACAAAGGACCCTGCCCAGGTGACGAAACTAACTGTGGTGTTGTGTGTGGTGTGTGGTAGGGGGGGGGGGGGGGGGGCATGGAGGGGTTGGTGGGGAGGGGTGTTTTGTGGGTGTGTTTGTGTGTGTGTGTGTTGGGTGTGTGTGTTTGTGTGTGTGTGTTGTGTTAATCTCTCTCTCTCTGTATATAAATAGGATAGATAGAGAGATAATGGTTTGCAATAACCAACACCAATTTAAAAGAGTGCTCAACCGTATTGGAGCGGCATCTGTTAAAAGGTAAGGTTTAAAATAAGGCTTAAAATCTACAACGTTTCATGCGCCGCAATCATCGTGTGCGTGTGTGTGTGTGTGTGTGTTGTGTGTGGTGGTGTGTGTGGATATCAGTCCCTAAGCGTTTCAACAGCTTGAAAGGTAGTTGTATTGTCATTTTCACAGCATTGTAGTTACAGTGTCAACCCTGCGTTTCAGTTTGATGGATCCTGGAAGAATTGGGGACCGTGTCCTCTCGTGCAGTGTGACGTGTGGTCGAGGCACACGGACTAGAGCCGACAATGTGACGGTCCATACCATGGCGGCAAACCCTGTGACAGCAGATTTAGTACAGAGACTGGGCCGTGTGGAGGAAACCCTTGTCCAAGTGGTTGTACACTGCAAACTGTGTGTCATAGTGTTGTACTGACCCAGTACATGACTGAGTGGTGTGTAAACCTTTGTCCAAATGAGCGTACAGTGCAAACTCTGTGTCATAATGTTGTACAGAGAGAGAGAGAGAGAGAGAGAGAGAGAGAGAGGCTGGGGAAGGAGAGAAGGACAGGAGAAGAAACAAGGGAGAGAAAGGGAGAGATGTCAGTATTGGGGGTTTCGAGCACTGTGAGGTAGCTGCTATATCAGTATTGTGTTTCAGACAGTTGTGAGGTAGCTGTTATGTCAGTGTTTGTTTCGTAGCGTCGTGGGGTAGTTTTTAAGTCAGTGTTGTGTTTCATAGGATTGTGAAGTAGTTGATAGGTCAATCCTGATTTTTTTTTAATAGGATTGTAAGCTAGCTATTATGTCAAGATTGTGTTTCAGACGATTGTGAGGGGGGAGTTTGTTAGTCAATCCTGTTTTTCCATAGCATTGTAAGATATAGTTGTTATGTCAGTGTTGTGTTTTCATAGCAATGTGAGCTAGTTATGATGCCAGTCCTGTGTTCCGGATCATTGTAAAGTAGCTAGGATGTCAGTATTGTGTTTCAGAACATTGTGAGGTAGTTGTTATATCAGTTATGTCTTTCAGATCTCTATGAGATAGTCGTGATGTCAGTCATGTTTTTCAGACCATTTGGGGGGCAGTTTGTGGTGTCACTCACGTATTTCATAGCATTGTGAAATAGTTACAGCGTCAGTCACGTGTTTCACAGCATTAAGAGGTAGTTACAGTGTCAGTCACGTGTTTCACAGCATTGTGAGGTAGTTACAGTGTCACTCACATGTTTTCATAGCATTGAGAGGTAGTTACAGTGTCACGTACAGTGTCAGTCACTTGTTTCACAGCATTGTGAGGTAGTTACAGTGTCAGTCTCGTGTTTCACAGCATTGTGAGGTAGTTACAGTGTCACTTGTTTCACAGCATTGGGAGGTAGTTACAGTGTCAGTCTCGTGTTTCACATCATTGTGAGGTAGTTACAGTGTTAGTCACGTGTTTAACAGCATTGTGAGGTAGTTACAGTGTTAGTCACGTGTTTCACATCATTGTGAGGTAGTTACAGTGTTAGTCACGTGTTTTCACAGCATTGTGAGGTACTTACAGTGTCACGTGTGTTTCACAGCATTGTGAGGTACTTACAGTGTCACGTGTTTTCACAGCATTGTGAGGTAGTTACAGTGTCAGTCACGTGTTTCACAGCATTGTGAGGTAGTTACAGTGTCAGTCACGTGTTTCACAGCATTGTGAGGTAGGTACAGTGTTAGTCACGTGTTTCACAGCATTGTGAGGTAGTTACAGTGTCAGTCACATGTTTCACAGCATTGTGAAGTAGTTACAGTGTCAGTCTCGTGGTTTCACAGCATTGTGAGGTAGTTACAGTGTTAGTCACGTGTTTCACAGCATTGGGAGGTAGTTACAGTGTTAGTCACGTGTTTTCACAGCATTGTGAGATAGTTACAGTGTTAGTCACGTGTTTCACAGCATTGTGAGGTAGTTACAGTGTTAGTCACGTGTTTCACAGCATTGTGATGTACTTACAGTGTCACGTGTTTCACAGCATTGTGATGTACTTACAGTGTCACGTGTTTCACAGCATTGTGATGTACTTACAGTGTCACGTGTTTCACAGCATTGTGAGGTAGTTACAGTGTCAGTCACGTGTTTCACAGATTGTGAGGTAGTTACAGTGTCAGTCTCGTGTTTCACAGCATTGTGAGGTAGTTACAGTGTCACCTGTTTCACAGCATTAAG
>JADBJO010021706.1:10000-29115 GCA_016801955.1 Conus betulinus
TCACACACAAGACAGGCCATTCGCTCACATTTGCACCCCTCTATCACAGGCATTTGTAATGGTTCTGTGCCAGTCACAAAAGGGTTGATTGGTGACAACTTGGTTGCTTCGCTCAAAGAAATCAGAAATGGACAGGTTGGACAAAACTCTTGCTGTTGGTGGGAAAAAAATATCGAACATCTACAGGCCAAGAGGCCTGTAGATGTTCGGTATTTTTTTTCCCACCAACAGCAAGAGTTTTGTATGGCGCAGAGGAAGCCGGACCGGTCATGTCAATCAAAGGCACGGGGCCGCCATGAGAGCTCGCGCGCACAACACGGCCAACAAGAGGAATTGGCCAGTTTAGCTCCGCCCACTCAGCCAGCCAGCGATGCGGTAAGCGTTTACTACTATCACAGTCTCCCAAGGCCAAGGGCAGAATTAGAGGCAGAGATGCACACGTTTCAAGGTGGCGGGCTCTCCAATATTTTCTTCCCGTATGGGAATCACTTACAACAGACTAAGAAGTCTTACAGCTGATACGAGGAGCCACACTGGAATTAGAAGAGAAAACTCTGGTTATCCCCTCACACTTGGTGTAGTAGTACACAACCTGGCTTGAACCAGGCGGAAACAAATACATAGACAGTGAGGTGAATAAGCTCAGATCAAAAGGAGTTATGTCCCCTTGTACACTGTACATGATCAACACGTGCCACCTGTGTTGACAAGGCCAAAAAGGATGGGTCAAACCTGAATTTGAAAAAAAAAAAGAAAAGATATTATTTATCACCATTTAAAAATGGATACTTTGCATGTTGCACTGAAGTTAGTGATGCCTTTTTGTTTCATGGCTTCTATAGACCTAAAGGATGCCTATTACTCCCTCCCCATTGCACGAGCACATAGGAAGTATTTCGGATTCAGATGGAGAGGATGACTCTGGGAATATAACTGCATCCCGGAATAGCCCTGTTGGTAGAGCGCCTGATTCGTAATCTTGGTGATCCTGGGGTTGTGGGTTTGAATCTCAGCCAGGCCGTTTCCGTAGAGGGGGATTTTACCCTCGGAGTTAACATTGGTTCTGACTCCATTCCCCCCACAGTCCTTCGAATGAGACTATAAACTGAGGTTCCGTGTGTGAACGCACGCATAACTCTTGCACACACGTAAAATCCCGTCACCAACTTTCGGAAGAGTAGGCCAGTTTGGCCGTTGGTATGGATGACACGTTACACATAGCATGCACCCTGCATGAGAAATGGAAAGAATGAAGGAAGTAAGGAAACTGAGTGAACGATGTTGACTGGATGACACGGTAAACGACTGAATGAAGCGCCAGCTGGCAGCTCTTCAGTCGGCACTACCCAGGTAGGCAGCCCGTTGTGTAAACAAGTGTGGGTTGTAAAGCGCTTAGAGCTTGGCCTCTAGCTGAGATAGGCGCTGTATAAGTATTCATTATTATTATTATGCCAAATGGTCTGGCTCTTGCCCCTGGAAATCTACCAAAATGTTGACACCTGTCTTTGCCACACTGAGACAAGGAAATCATGTCTCCAACAACTTTCTGGATGCCGAATCAGAAGTAGAATGCATAGAGAATATCCAAGCCACAGTGCAGTTTTTTTTTTTTCGTTCACTCGGCTTCATTGTACACCAAGAGAAATCAGCTCTGAAGCCAACCCAGTTATTCAGTATCTAGGGGTGATCATTGATTCCAGAACAATGACAGTCACTTTGGCACCTGAAAGGAAAGACAATCTGAAATACTGCTGTGTCCAGCTACTGAAAACCAACACACAAATTATCAGAGAACTAGCCAAGGTTATTGGGAAAATGGTGGCACGTTTTTCCGGCAGTGAAATTTGGGCCCCTACATTATCGTCACTTAGAAGGCAACAAAAAGAAAAGAAAAAGAAACACCCGAAGGTGCTGGGGAGGACCCAGAGAGCACTGCCTTCACCTGTCCTTCTCGTCACTTAGAAGGCAACCAAAAAGCTGCACTGAGACAAAGAAAGGGTAATCTTGATGGATACACCTCACTGACTCCACAATCTAAAGAAGAGCTTAAGCGGTGGATAAGTAATGCAGACACTGCTTACAATGACATCACACATCCAGATTCTGATGTTACTGTCGCATCAGATGCCAGTCTGGCAGAATGGGGATGTGCATGTGAGACACAGAGCTCTGGAGGATTGTGGCGACCAGTTGAAACTCGCTTCAACTTTAATTACCTTGAACTTAAGGCAGTTTATTTTGCACTGAAGTGCCTCCAGGCAGATCTCGATAGAAAACATGTGCGCCTGCCTATAATTCCACAGCAGTAGCTTGTATTAACAACATGGGCACCAGCCACTCTGACAGCTGTAATGAGATGACAGCCACTACCTGGCAGTGGGCTGTGGACAGAAAATGTATGGCTGAGTGCATACCACATCCCGGGGGAAAGACAATACAGCTGCGGATGAAGAATCAGGAAAATTAATGTGGATGCCGAGTGGAAACTGGACAGTACTGTATTGACAGATCCGGTCAACAAGTTTCAGATTTCCTTTGAAATTGATTTGTTTGCTTCCAGAATAAACAAACAGCATCACTGTTATGTTTCTTATAGGGCTGACCCAGAGGCACATGCCGTTGATGCTTTCTCTTTAAACTGGGGAAAACTACAATGGTATGCTTTTCCTCCTTTCAGTCTGCTGCCCAGTGTTTTCACAGAAATACAGAGGGAGAGAGCGACAGGCCTGCTCATTCTCCCCTTGTGGCCCACACAGGTCTGGTGGCCGGCTGTACAGAAAATGCTGACCTAGGAACCAGTCCTTCTACCCTCCACACCTGCCCTGCTCACACTGCCCAGCCACCCGGGTCGCACTCACCGCCTGCTGCCACAGCTACAACTTCTGGCATGCAGTGTATCAGGAGCACGTTTGAACAGGAAGGATTCTCCCCTGATGCTGTAGATCTCATGAGCTCCTGGAGGCCCCACCACCAAAAGTCGTACAATACATACATTAGTAGGTGGATAGAATATGCCTCAAAAAACGGCATGGCAGTGAGATTACCTACACAGCCACAGGTTGCAAATTTTGTAGCTTCCATGTTTTCAGCAGGGGCAAGCTATAGTGCTGTAAATTCTGCAAGAAGTGCATTATCAGTTTTTCTGCCAACAGTGAAAGGAGTGTCTGTAGGTAATTGACCAGAAATGTGCAGACTTGTCAAAGGGGGTTTCGAGGAAAGACCTGCACTGCCAAGGTACAGACACACCTGGGATGTTTTGTGTAGTGCTGGATTACATGTGCTCACTTCCAGATGTAGGTACTTTGGATTTGAAACAACTGACATTGAAAACAGTAACTCTACTGGCATTTCTTACTGGGCAAAGAGGCCATGCTCTTCATCTACTGAAAACTACAAACGTGCATATCAGTGAAAGGAAGTGTGTTTTACAGTTTTCTGGTAAACACAACACACTAAGCCAGGCAGTCACACAGAACCAGCAGAAATTCTAGCCTATTCGCAAAACACCAAAGTATGCCTAGCGACGCACATACGACTGTACCTGAAGAAAACTGAAGCGCTCAGGAAAGGGCCAGAACTCTTTATTACTGTTCCTCGACCAACGCTCCCATTTCCAGAAACACATTTTCTCGGTGGGTCAAACAAGTGCTGGCTGCAGCAGGAGTGGACACGGAGACATATGGCGCACACACAACGCGTGCCGCGAGTTCTTTGGCTGCTGCAATCGAAGGAGTGAGCCTTGCCACCATCCTCAAAGCGGCTGGATGGTCGGCAGAAAATACCTTCACCAAGTTTTATAAGAAAGCGGTGCTGACTAAGCCTAATTTTGGACAGGCAGTATTGGACAAGTTTGTTAAGATGTCGCGACTTCTGTACAGTTTGTGCCTGGCAACTGTCAGACTTCCTGGGGAATGTATTTTACAAATATTCTGCATTTAATTGCATGTGGATGCAAACCAGCAGGCACCACATTAGAATTTGTCGACAGTGGTGTAACTGAAATAAGATGTCCCAAGTTTGTGTCCAACATGTTATGTTTGGTGATAGTCACCTGTACTGAATCAAATTAAATTGACGTACATGTATTGATGACTGCAACTGGTTTTTGCAATTATGTGAAATGCTGTGCAGTCACTAGATGCTCTAAAATCTCACGTGACTCTGTATGACTGAAGAGAGGCGATGAATAATTGACAAATTAAACAAGACTTACGCAGAAAGTTGACGTTTATTTTGAATTATTTAGAGCCTATCGTAAGGAGGGGAGGAGTTACGTTCCCTCCCTATGTATGGCTCTGAATGTTCAAAGTAAGTTTAGTGAACAGTTTGTTCACCCTCCCAAAGTATCTAGTGACTACTCGCAGCTCTACACATTGACTATTCTTGGCTGGCGCGCGCGCTGATACTCACGTAACTCCTCCTTCCTTACGACAGACTCTAAATAATTCAAATTAAACCTTTCTGCATAAGTCTAGTTTAATTTTTTTTCAATTAAAGAATTAAAAAAATCCATGGGTCCTGATAACATACTCGCATTTCTTCTCAAACCCGCTCTACCTTACATTGTTGAGTTTCTTACATACATATATGATTTATCCATTGAAACTAATGTTTTCCCTCCGGCGTTCAAAAACGCCAAAGTGATCCCCCTTCCAAAATCAAATGATTTGTCGGATCGAAATAATTTCAGACCTATATCCTTACTATCTATTCTATCCAAACTCCTTGAAAGACACATACACACACGCATCTCAGTTCATGGAGAAAAAACAACCTGTTTTACCCACTCCAATCTGGACTCCGATTCAATCACTCCTGCCACACAATATTATCGCGAATGTGTGACTCATGGCTTTCAAATATGAACCGATCACAAATGACAGGGGTTGTCTTTCTTGACTTCAAAAAGGCGTTTGATTTTGTTGATATTCCATTCTTCTAAGAAACTATCTATCTACTTGAACCATACCCCGACAATCTCATTATTCCAATCATACTTGAACGATAGGACTGAGTATGTGGTGCTTAATGGCAAAAACCGCCGCTTCAGACTTTGTCAGACATGAAGTCTCACAGGCTCAGTACTAGGCCCCCTACTATTCTGCATCTTCATCAATGATTTACCATTGTCCGTATCAGATGAAAAGGTCACGACTGATTTATTTGCTGATGACTCGACACTCCAAACGAATGGTAGTGATCTACAGACAATAGAAATTTATCTCCAGGAAAGTCTAAACGACGTGTCACACTGGTGTCATTCAAACTCAATGGTCACACACCCAGCCAGAAGCAAATCTATGATTATAGCTACCCGCCAAAAACACCAGTTTGACTCCTCTTCGCCTAAAACTTCAGTTGAATGGCACTTCTATCGAGCAGGTAGATGAGCATCGTGTTTTAGGGTTAACGATAGGTAAAGAATTGAAATGGCAATCTCATCTCAATAATGTATGATAAAGAATTGAAATGGCAATCTCATCTCGTAATGTATGCAAGGTAGTCCCAAAACACCTTTTCCTGTTATTTCAATTAAAGCGCTACGTTAACAGTAATGTGCTTAAACTTTTCTTCAATGCACACATAATGTCACGTATCAATTACGCTTCAACAGTGTGGGACGGGAGTAGTGACGTCCACAAAAAAGCTGAATTCTCTCCGTAGACGTGTAGCAAAGCTACTCCATCCAGCCGTATCTCTAACAAGAATTGAAAAAACTAAAAGCGCTGAACACACTTCCTCTGAGTAAGCAATTGGAATTCAACAAGGCATCATTTATGTTTACAATCTTGACAGATACTATGCCATGTTATATCAATGCCCTTTTTACAAGATCGAACAGCTTTTCTGGCTCGACGAAATTCCTTCTTCCCTACCCACGCATTGACCTATACAAAACAAGCCTAGCTTACTCTGGACCATACGTCTGGAACTCACTTCCACCGAATCTACAAAATACGAATACTTTTAAAACTTTTCCAGAAACATTTGCATAAACATTTTATGTCTCAGTGATTTAATTATTCGATTTAAATGATTAGCGCCCATTCGCAGTCTTCCGTGAACCATACTTTGAATAAATCGTCTAAACATAAAACCTGCTCCGTTAAAATCGCTCATCCCCACTCCCCACTCTGTCTACCATCCTGTTTTATCCTCCCCCTGCCTACCATTCTCTTTTCCCCCACCCTCCTCTGACCTCTCTCTCTCTCTCTCTCTCTCTCTCTCTCTCTCTCTCTCTCTCTCTCTCTCTCTCTCTCCCCCCCTCTCTCTCTCTCTCTGTAATTTTGTGTTGTTTGTTTGTTTTAAGTTTCCTTCTGTTTCACCATCCCCCATCTCATTAGTACTTTCACGAATAGTTTGCTTATCATTGTAGGATTAGATTACCATGTTGCTATGTTGAATTGTCAGTATGAATGATGTGTTGAAATAATGTATGCATGACAAGGACAGATTGTAAGACTAGATTTTGGCCTAAAAGTTTCATCCTTACGTATTAAAGATCATCAATCATCAATCGTGGATGCTTTCTCCCGGTTTTTCTCTGGGGTTTATGTACAAGAGAGCGGAAAATTGTATCGCCATGCGCCTGAAGACACTGAGAATGAAAACGGCGACGGACGGTGTAATGGCAGGTTGCCTCCTCTCCTTTTTATTCTGGGGGAGTTTACTGCTTCAGTGCGGCGATGTCGAGCAAAATCCTGGACCGCGAAAGGACAACTATCGCCAGACCTGCCTGAACAGTGACAGTCGAGGAGCCAGCACCGAGAGAGCAACAGGTTCCTCGACCGGCAGGTCAACAACCTCCCAGTCTGTCGAGCTGCCCACCCTGCAGACGTGGTGTCCATGCTTCAGGAGCTGACTAGTAAAGTTGATGGAATTAAAGGTGATATCAAGGACATCCGTGATGGCTTCGCATGTTTGCAGGAAGAGGTCCAGTCTCTGAAGGAGGAGGTGGCAGACCTTCGACAGGAGAATGAGGACCTGAAGAAGAGGATGCTGGATGTGGAACGTAAAGCTGACGATCTGGAAGGACGTTCAAAAAGAAACAATTTAATCTTTCATGGACTTCCCCGCAAGCCAAACGAGACACAGACTCAATGCGAAGGCATCGTTGGCGACCCCTGGCGGACAAGCTGGACTTGACTAGAGACGTTCAGTTTGACAGGGTGCATCGCCTGAACGGCACGCTCAACTCTCCCGTCATCGCCCGTTGTACCTTCTTCAGGGACAAAGAGAAGATCCTCAAGGCCCGACGCAAATTGAAAGGCAGCCAAGTGTTCATTGGTGAGGACTTCTCCTTGCGTGTTAGAGACATACGTAAGCAATTGTCCCCGCATCTCAAAAAGGCTAGAGAAGAAGAAAGCGAGCGACCGTGATCTACGACCACCTATTGATTGAGGGGAAAAAGTATTTTCTCGGAGAGGGGGGAACTCTTAGGGAGTCAAAATAGGGGGTAGGCCAGCCCAGATCGACACCGGTAACATCTCACAGATTCGCACGTGCTAGATGTGCAAAATGGCAAAAGGACGAGCGTCGGATAAGTGACATGGCAACACTGAGTTGTAAGCCGGTTGACATTGCAAATACTGTGCGCAGAAGGGTGGGGTGGAGAGTTCATGTAAATATGGAAGTGGGGTATACAGAGCTAGATAGTGATGATAATGCTTCTACTGGTGATGATGTTGTTTGTAATGATATGGGGGAAGTGAAATTATTATGGTCTACAAGTGATGGTGTTTGTGGTAATGATGATGGTGTAGACATTCGCCGACCCTTGTTATCTGACTCATTGACTGACAGTGACAATGACAATGACAGTGTTGTTGAAAGTTGTAACCGGGGACCATCTCAGAAGGATATTTGTAACACGGAGTGGGAGGGCAGAGGTGACAATTGTCTAACTGGTGAACGAGTGGAGAGGGATACATTGGGGTGTGAAAGGAAAGATAACAGCGTGAACGGGAGCGGGCTGTTTTGTTTATCATTGTGAAGACGGCAGAGACCGTGGCGATTCCTTGTCCTTTTTGCACTGGAATGTAAATGGTCTTTTGTCAAAACTGACTGATAATGAATTCATTCCCTTTTTGCTGAAATTCGATTTCATCTGTCTCGTTGAAACTTTTGTAGATGACCTCCAAAACTTCCAATTTCCAGGTTATGCTGTGTTTTATAAATCTGCTGTTAAGTTTACAAAACGAGGAAGACGGTCAGGGGGAGTAGTATGCCTCATTAAAACTGAGCTTATACCTTGCGTTCATGAAATTAAGACAGACTGTCCTAATGTTCTCTTGTTTTTAATTGATAAGAGTGTTTTTGGTTTTGGCGAAGATGTGTTATATGTTTGTACTTATATTCCACCAGAGGGTTCACCTTATTATGGTTACTTTGAGGTTGAAAACGGTATTACGAACTTGAGGAATGTATTTTTGATTGTCTGATTGAATTTGAGGGCGTGCATGTGATTTTGTCGGGTGACTTAAACAGCAGACAGGACTTCTGACATTTCTCCAGATATTTTTGATGATACTGGTGCGCTTGATAACTTTGTTTACATTCGCTCGTTTTCGGCTAACAACACGAGAAGGTCTAGAGACACTGTTCTCAATAACTATGGGAAATATCTGTTGAATATGTGCACAACTCTTGGATTGTGTATTCTGAACGGTATATGCAATGGGGATACCAATGGTAATTTTACTTACATATCAGAAACAGGATGTAGCGTCAATGATTATTTTCTCCTGTCTAAGGAATTGTTTGTCGATGTTGTATCGTCATGTGAATTGTTGGTGTCAGAGAGAATAGAATCTGACCATTTGCCCATTGAATTACGTTTTAGAGTTAAAGAAAGGAAAAATAGACTGAACATATACCCTGCAGAAGGGGATCAGTTCATTGATAAATTTGTGTGGAACAAGGACTTTGAACTAATTTATATTCAGGAAATGGCTTCTGATGAAACAATGTCCGTGCTTGATCATGCCACAAGTTTGATTGATCATGATTTCAATGGTGCTCTGGAAGTGTTTAATGAATGGATTAAGAAGCAAGCTCATTGTATGAAAAAGAGAATTAATTTAACAAAGTGTGATAAATATAGTGATTGGTATGATATGGAATGTAAGTTAGGCAAAGTTAAAGCAAAGGGGCTGCTATCTATTTTTAGGAAAACCCAGAAGAAAAGAAGACAGTGACGCCTATTGCATAGCAAGAAGAGAATAATACAAACATCTGATAAATAGAAAAGAAAAACAGTATAATGATTTGTTGTTAGACAGACTAGTGTCGTCAGTAAACAGTCAAAGAGAATTTTGGCAAACTGTGCATAAAATATCATGTAAGCGAAAAACTGTTCAAATAGTCTAACAGTCGATGATTGGTTTAAGCATTTTAAAGATCTACTTGAGTTAGAGATATCAACAGAGACAAATTTGATTGAAAATATTAGTGATGTCTACGAAGAAGAGGGAAGCTCAATGAACCGTCCAATATCAAGAGAAGAAGTTGTCCTTGCTGTAACAAAGTTAAAAAATGGGAAGGCTGCTGGACCAGATGAAATCATAGGTGAGCTGTTAAAGTATGGTGGAGAACGTGTTACTGATTTTTTTGTAAAGCTTTTCAATAACTTATTTGATAAAGGCGTGTTCCCAAGCAACTGGACAAACTCTATTATTCACCCTTTGTTCAAGAAGGGTGACACTAATAACCCAAACAATTATAGAGGCATTTCATTATGTGATACAAGTAGCAAGATTTATAGCACAATTATTAATAGTAGACTGCAGGACTGGATAGAAGAGCATAATTTTGACCGGCGACTATCAAGCTGGATTAAAAAAAAAAGGCTACTGCACTGTTGATCACATGTTTACTTTATTGGCTAATAATACAAAAACAATTTTGCTTTAATCGAAAAATGTATATAGCCTTTATTGACTTTGAAAAGGCTTTTGATTCCGTAGAAAGAAAAACTTACTGTGGCCTATTTTGTTAAAGAATGGCGTCAAAGGCAAGATATTTTTAGATGTATTCGCAGCATGTACGACAGTGTCAAAGCCAGAATTAGATGTGGGAGTGGTGTAACAGATTATATTACTTGCACTCGTGGAGTGAAACAAGGAGATGCTTGCAGCCCTGTCTTGTTTTCTTTATTTATTAATGAGCTGGCATTAGAGGTGAAAGGGAGGGAAAACACGGAGCAATGTTTATGTCTGATTATTTTGAATTATTTATACTGCTTCTGGCTGATGATGTGGCTTTACTGTCTGAGACGGCCGTAGGCCTACAAACACAGATAAACAGTCTTCAGCGTGCAGCCACTGCTTTGCAGCTGAAGGTTAATTTGGATAAAAGTAATATAGTGGTCTTTAGAAAGGGGGTTATTTAGCTGCCAGAGAGAAAGATGGACATTTAACGGGATTGAGATGCCTGTTGTGAATGCATACAAATATTTAGGAATTTTTATTTTCAACAAAGCTAAGTTTTGTTGCTGCATGTCGTGACCTTACAAGCAAAGCAAAAAAAAGCTTTATTATGCATTCTGCAAAAGTTATTTAAGCTGAAATGTAACTCTTATTCTTGCTTTTTTAAGTTATTTGACTCACAGGTTCAATCTATTGCTCAGTATGGGGCAGAGATATGGGGACTTGACAATGCAGCACACCATTGTGAAAAACTGCATCTATTTGCTATTAAACGATTTCTTGGCGTTGAAATGCGAACACCTAATGACCTGGTGTATGGAGAAACAAATAGATATCCTATTTACATAAACTCAGCTATAAAGTGCATTAGGTTTTGGTTAAAACTGACGAGAATGGATGAATGCAGATTACCTTATAAGGCCTACAGAACACTTTTTGATTTGGATTTGCGAGGGAAGAAAAACTGGGCCTCAAATATTCGCAGTAACTGTACATGTTTGGGTATGGATTTGTATGGCTAAATCAAGGCGTGGAAGGAATTAACGAGTTTCTGATAAATTTTAAGGAAAGGTTGATTTCGTGTAGGTGGCAAGACTGGAATTTCCATATTAATAATAATAGTGATAGGTTTAACGTGTACAGAACCTTTTGCACTGTCCCTGACGTTAAAACACATTTATTGATCAATTTAGACAGGCATTTAAGATACACACTGACAAGATTTAGACTTGGCATTTCTGAAATCGCGGTACATTGTATTCGCTATAGAGCACATAGTGAAAATGAATTAATATGTCCACTTTGTCTAAAAGAGAAGGAAAGTGAGGGTATGACCTAAGAGTACAGTACATTCCATTGAAATATTACAAAGTGCCAAGTCAGTTTAGATTTATATTGCTTATGGCGAGCACGCACGAAAAAACAGTCAGGAATCTGTCAATCTATCTTTATAAAGCCTTTAAGCTGCGTTCCATTCTTACTTCTTAAACTTATTACCAAGTGCGTTTGGAATGATTTCACTGTTCACAATTGTCAGTTCTGAGAAATGTTTGTATATATGTATCCCATCATGAGGGGCAATGGCCTAAGCATGATTTAACTTTCCGTATCCGTATCCGTATCCGTATCTCTCTCTCTCTCTCTCTCTCTCTCTCCTCTCTCTCTCTCTCTCTCTCTCTCTCTCTCTGTCCTCTCCTCTCCTCTCCTCACTTGTTGCTCTCTCTGTATCTCTGTCTCTGTCTGCCTGCTGTCTCTCCTCTCTCTCTCTCTCTCTCTCTCTCTCTCTCTCTCTCTCTCTCTCTCTCTCTCTGTATGTGTGTGTCTTTGTTTTGACTTTGTTTGCTTTACTATTTTCATTACTGTATTATATGACTTTTTGAATTCGTCCTCTTTCAAATGGGGCTATGGCCTTTACCGAATAAAATTCCGTTTCCGTTTCCGTCCCCCCCCCACCCCATCGTCTCCCCCCGTCTAGACCCCTCTCTCCCTCTCTCTCCTCTCTCTCTCTCTCTCTCTCTCTCTCTCTCTCTCTCTCTCTCCTCTCATCTCTCTCTCTCTCTCTCTCTCTCTCTCTCTCTCTCGTGAAGACAGTGACTGTTATTGTCGGGTCAGTCCGAAATGTGATTGGTCAGCTGATTACAGAAATCACCTACAAAATAACGTCTTTCAGAGAACTCCTGATTAAGGAAAGAAAAAACACAAAAAAAGAAGAAAGAAAGGAAGAAAGCAGTTGAATCGTCCCTGTTTGTGTCGCTGACAAAATCAGCATTTTCGTCTCACAGGTCCACTAAGGTGCTGTGAATTTTGCTGTGACTTGCAGTGTTTGATGCAGGTCATGCAGGTGCTGTGAACTTTGCTGTGACTTCCAGTGGCCCGTGTCTTATGCTTCACAAAGGAGGTGCTGTAGAGCTCCTGGTAGTGTGTCCTTCAGGGTCCCAGGATCAGCCTGATGACTTGGAGGGTCAGACAGATTCTGTAGAATTCCTGCTAGTGTGTCCTTCAGGGTTCCCAGGATCAGCCCCATAGCTTACAGGGTCAGACAGATTCTGTATAGAATTCCTGTTAGTGTGTCCTTCAGGGTTCCCCAGGATCAGCCCCATAGCTTACAGGGTCAGACAGATTCTGTAGAGTTCCTGTTAGTGTGTCCTTTAGGGTTCCCAGGATCATCATAGCTTATTAGAGGATCAGACAGATTCTGAAGAATTCCTGTTAGTGTGTCCTTCAGGGTCCGATAATCGCCTCATGACTTAGGTCTGTGTTCTGCATGAGGCCTCAATCAAGAACAATGAGGCCTCAATCAAGAACAATGAGGCCTCAATCAAGAACAATGAGGCATCAATTACACAGAGGCACCAATCACACTGAGGCATTAATCAATCACAATGAGGCATTAGTTACACTGAGGCATCAATCAATCACACTGAGGCATCAATAAACCACACTTCGGCATCAATAACACAGAGGTATCAATCACACTGAGGCATCAATCACACTGAAGCATTAATCAATCACACTGAGGCATCAATCAATCACACTGAGGCATCAATAAACCACACTTCGGCATCAATAACACAGAGTTTATCAATGACACTGAAGCATTAATCAATCACACTGAGGCATTAATCAACGACACTGAAGCATCAATCACATTGAGGCATTAATCAATGACACTGAGGCATAATCACACTGAGCCAACAGTAACACTGAGGCATCAATGACACTGAGGCGTCAATCACACTGAGGCATTAATCAATCACGCTGAGGCATTAATCAATGACACTGAGGCATAATCACACTGAGCCAACAATAACACTGAAGCATCAATCACACTGAGGCATCAATCACACTGAGCCATCAATCACACTGTGGCTTCAATCACACTGATACATCAATCACATTGAGGAATCAATCACACTGTGGCTTCAATCACACTGATACATCAATCACACTAAGGCGTCAATAACAGAGGCGTCAATCACACTGTGGCATCAATCACACTGAGGCATCAATCAAACTGAGGCATTAACAATCACACTGAGGCGTCAATCACACTGTGGCATCAATCACACTGAGGCTCAATCACACTGAGGCGTCAATCACACTGTGGCATCAATCACACTGAGGCGTCAATCACACTGAGGCTTTTAACAATCACGCTGAGGCAACAATCACACTGAGGCATCAATCACACTGTGACTTAAATCATACTGATACATCAATCACACTGAGGCTTCAATCACACTGAGGCATTAATCAATCATACTGAAGCATCAGTCACACTGAGGCATAATCGCACTGAGCCAACAATAACACTGAGGCATTAATCAATCACGCTGAGGTATCAATCACATTGAGGCATCAATCACACTGTGACTTAAATCACACTGAGACATCAATCACACTGAGGCTTCAATCACACTGAGGCATTAATCAATCACGCTGAGGTATCAATCACATTGAGGCATCAATCACACTGTGACTTAAATCACACTGAGACATCAATCACACTGAGGCTTCAATCACACTGAGACATCAATCACACTAAGGCGTCAATCACACAGAGGCATCAATCACACTGAGGCGTCAATCACACTGAGGCATTAACCAATCACACTGAGGCATTAACCAATCACACTGAGGCGTCAATCACACTGAGGCATCAATCACACTGAGGCGTCATCACACTGAGGCATTAACCAATCACACTGAGGCATCAATCACACTGAGGCATTAACCAATCACACTGAGGCATCAATCACACTCTGAGGCATTAACCAATCACACTGAGGCGTCAATCACACAGAGCATCAATCACACTGTGGCGTCAATCACACAGAGGTATCAATCACACTGAGGCATTAACCAATCACACTGAGGCATCAATCACACTGAGGCGTCAATCACACTGAGGTATCAATCACACTGAGGCATCAATCAAACTGAGGCATTAACCAATCACACTGGGGCATCAATCACACTGAGGCATCAATCACACTGAGGCGTCAATCACACTGAGGCGTCAATCACACTGTGGCATCAATCACACTGAGGCGTCAATCACACTGAGGCTTTAACCAATCACGCTGAGGCACAATCACACTGAGGCATCAATCACACTGTGACTTAAATCATACTGATACATCAATCACACTGAGGGCTTCAATCACACTGAGGCATTAATCAATCATACTGAAGCATCAGTCACACTGAGGCATAATCGCACTGAGCCAACAATAACACTAAGGCATTAATCAATCACGCTGAGGTATCAATCACATTGAGGCATCAATCACACTGTGACTTAAATCACACTGAGACATCAATCACACTGAGGCTTCAATCACACTGAGGCATTAATCAATCACGTTGAGGTATCAATCACATTGAGGCATCAATCACACTGTGACTTAAATCACACTGAGACATCAATCACACTTAGGCTTCAATCACACTGAGACATCAATCACACACGAAGGCGTCAATCACACAGAGGCATCAATCACACTGAGGCGTCAATCACACTGAGGCATTAACCAATCACACTGAGGCATTAACCATCACACTGAGGCGTCAATCACACTGAGGCATCAATCACACTGAGGCGTCAATCACACTGAGGCATTAACCAATCACACTGAGGCATCAATCACACTGAGGCATTAACCAATCACACTGAGGCATCAATCACACTGAGGCATTAACCAATCACACTGAGGCGTCAATCACACAGAGGCATCAATCACACTGTGGCGTCAATCACACAGAGGTATCAATCACACTGAGGCTTAACCAATCACACTGAGGCATCAATCACACTGAGGCGTCAATCACACTGAGGTATCAATCACACTGAGGCATCAATCAAACTGAGGCATTAACCAATCACACTGGGGCATCAATCACACTGAGGCATCAATCACACTGAGGCGTCAATCACACTGAGGCATCAATCACATTGAGGCAGCAAATGGCTACAGCCGGTGTTCGTGTTGTTCAGTGTAAATTGCAAAAGTATATGGTGTACGTAAAGAGATGCGATGATGAATTGTGATTATTGGATTGAAGTTTAACTTCAATTTCTAACTTATGTTTCCAAGAGGCAGAGAGACCATAACTGCAAAATGTTCTGTAGCCGTTGAGACTGCAGAAACATTTCACCATGACTGTATGATCACTATTGCGTCAAATTATCGATAGTGTCAAAAACAATAGTGAATAGAGTTCTGAATGAGCGTACAGAACATGTGTTTTTATGAAATATTTCCCGTTTAGATGAGTACATTTAAAAATATAAATAAATAACAAACATACAAACACACAAACAAACAGACGCGCAAACAAGCAAACAAACAAACAAACACACAAACCGAAGTGAAAACAAGATGCTTTGCATTTGTGGATCGTATGAACTACAAGCATTTTCGCTGATAGTTGTTTTAAGTTCAGTCTCTTTTTTTTCTTTTTTTTCTTTTCTAAAGGACGGGGGTGGGGGGTGGGTGGGTGGGGGGGGGGGGGGGGGGGGGTGATATGAGAGTGTGTGTCCGGATCAGGTAGTAAAAGTATCATATCTACATTCTGCAATACACGTTGTTTCAGATATTCCAGTAATACCAAACCCACCAACTGGACCGCAACCGCCAATATTGAAGAAATAACCGGTGAGAAAGGTAGGACTAGTGGTGAGGACTGTACGGAACAAACAGACCCCTTGTTTCATTGACCCCGTGGGGCAGGGGAGCGGGGTGTGGGGGGGGGTGGTGGGGGGGGGGGGGGGGGGGTGTGGGGGGTGTGTGTGTGTGTGTTATTGTTTGTTCAGCGAGCTGATACAGGACAAAAACTAAAGGGGGAAAAGCATAGCAGAGCATGAAGGAAGCAGGATGAGCAACGTTCCTGTTAGTGTGTCCTTTAAGGTTTCTAGGGTCAACTCTGTCAGTGGGTCCTTTAGGGTTTCCAGGGTCAGCCTGTCAGTGTGTCCTTTAGCGTTTCCAGGTCAGCCTGTTAGTGTGTCCTTTAGGGTTTCCAGGGTCAGCCTGTCAGTGTGTCCTTTAGGGTTTCCAGGGTCAGCCTGTCAGTGTGTCCTTTAGGTTTTCCAGGGTTAGGGGTCAGACTGAACAATTCTGAGGATTAAGACTGAAGGCGCATTATCACAGGGTCAGTCACAATGATTCTTTGTTCCTAGAGCCTGAACTAGAAAACTCAGGACGCTTTACTGTTCGCCGCGCGTTTTTAGGGCTGTGCAGAGGAGGGAGACAACCGTTTTCTTTCAGCAGTGGCTGCTTCCTGGCTGAAACTTCACATCCAGAGAGAGAGAGAGAGTACATGTACAGGGGCTTTTTATAGCTTTGTCACTAAGAAGCCCAAGCACACGTTGACAGATGCAGAAATGACGTATTGGGCTGGTAACACCACCCCCCCCCCCCCTTCAGACCCCTCGTTTCATTGACCCCGTGTGGCAGGGGAAGCTATGGGGGTGTGTGGGGGGGGTTTATTGTTTGTTCAGCGAGCTGATACAGGACAAAACTAAAGGGGAAAAAAACATAGCAGAGCATGAAGGAAGCAGGATGAGCAACGTTCCTGTCAGTGTATCCTATAGTGTTTCCAGGTCAGCCTGTCAGTGTGTCCTTTAGCGTTTGCAGGGTCAGCCTGTTAGTGTGTCCTTTAGGTGTTTCCAGGGTCAGCCTGTCAGTGTGTCCTTTAGCGTTTCCAGGGTCAGCCTGTTAGTGTGTCCTTTAGTGTTTTCAGGGTCAGCCTGTCAGTGTGTCCTTTAGCGTTTGCAGGGTCAGCCTGTTAGTGTGTCCTTTAGGTTTCCAGGGTCAGCCTGTCAGTGTGTCCTTTAGCGTTTCCAGGGTCAGCCTGTTAGTGTGTCCTTTAGTGTTTCCCAGGGTCAGCCTGTCAGTGTGTCCTTTAGCGTTTCCAGGGTCAGCCTGTCAGTGTGTCCTTCAGGGTTTCCAGGGTCAGCCTGTCAGTATGTCCTTTAGGGTTTCCAGGGTCAGCCTGTAAGTCAGTGTCCTTCAGGGTTTCTAGGGTCAGCCTGTTAGTGTGTCCTTTAGGGTTTCCAGGGTCAGCCTGTTAGTGTGTCCTTTAGGGTTTCCAGGGTCAGCCTGTTTGTGTGTCCTTTAGTGTTTCCAGGGTCAGCCTGTCAGTGTGTCCCTTAGGGTTTCCAGGGTCAGCCTGTCAGTGTGTCCTTTGGGGGTTTCTAGGGTCAATCTGTCTGTGTGTTCTTTAGGGTTTCCTAGGGTCAATCTGTTAGTGTGTCCTTTAGGGTTTCCAGGGTCAGCCTGTTTCTTCTGTAGGGTATCCAGGATCAGCCTCATGGCGTAGGTCTATATCTTCACTGAGGCATCAATCAATCACAACAAGGCAATCAAGCAATCACACTGATGCAAAAACAACAGTCATTGCAGGGTCTGGGGGTTCAGAGGTTAGATTCCAAAAGTAGTTCAAGCTACGTTTCAGCCAACGATTCACGAGAGATGGTTCTGCCTCAACACACGTGCTATGAAATGGACGGTGCGGAATACCAACAAGCACACAAACACACATACGAACCAAACTGAATACAGGGACGCATTTTGTTTTGTGAATCATAGAAACTACAAGTATTCTTGGTGATAGTTGTTTTATTTTTTTGTCTTTTTTCAAAGGAGGGGAAATATAACAGTGTGTTCTGTATAAGGTAACAAAAAGTATGAAGCCTTCTTTATGAAATGAACTGTTTTGCAGATGTTCCGATCTAACCAAACCCACACCAACTGATGGAGGGCCAGCCAATAATGCAGAAATAGCCAGTGAGAATGGCAGAACTGGTGGTGTGGACTGTACGGGAACAAACAGAACGTTGCCATGGCCTCACGTTCCATTGACCACCTGCAGGGGAGGGGGGGGGGGGGGGGGGGGGGGGGGGGGGGGGGGGAGGCGAGTCTGATGATTCAGTGACCTGATACTGGACACAAAATTAAAATAAAATTAAAGAAAAAAAAAACCCACTATAGCTGAGCTTGAAGAACGACCGTCGTGTGATTGACAGATAACCTTTGCTGGTCAGCTGTTGGTTGGTTGGTGGGTGGGGGGTTGGTGGGTTGTGGGTTGGTGGGTTGGTGGGTTAGTGGGTTGGTTGGTTGGTGGGTTGGGAAAGATCATTGCTAATAACGTTTAAAGCCGACATTGACCCAATCGTACACCGATCGTGGGCGCCCACGTAAATCCTGGAGTGCAGGATGTGTTTGGAGGGTGGTAGAAGGGAGAAATCGTGAGGGGGTTGGGACTGAACTATCCTGTAGACTGAACTATCTTGAAAACTGGGACTGAACTATCCTGAAGACTGAACTATCCTGAGGACTGAACCATCCTGAGGACGGGGACTGAACTATCCTGAGGACTGGTACTATCCTGAGCACTTAACTATCCTGAAGACTGAACTATCCTGAAGACTCCTGGACTGAACTATCCTGTACGACTGAACTATCTGAAGACTGAACTATCTGAACTATGAGACTGAACTATCCTGAGGAATGAACTATCCTGAAGACTGAACTATCCTGGGGGACTGAACAATTCTGAGGACTAAGAGTGAATAGCGCATTGTTAGGGTAAGTCACAATGATTCTTTGTTCCTTGGAGCCTGAACTAGAGAACTCAGGACGCTTTACTGTTCGCCGCGCCTAGTTAGGGGTGTGCAGAGGAGTGAGA
>JADBJO010021707.1:15000-22500 GCA_016801955.1 Conus betulinus
TGTCACTGCGTCACTGTAAATGGACCACCTTTGAGCCTATGGTCAATGAAACATGTTCTGTTTTCAAATTCTCATGGTGTCATTTCTGGGCTTGTGTTCTAGAATTTCCCCTTTATGTTTATCGCCGTCTTCATAGGTGCTAACTGGCGTAACAGACGCCGGTCTTCGTTTTGTCGTCATCTGTGGTGTTAGATGCCGGGGCTTGTTTCTCTCCGAGAACCAGCTCGAGTGAATCGTACCACTGGTTCCGGACTCCAGGTCGTGACTGGCTGAAAAAAAAAAATGTGTGTTTTCAGTGTTCTGACAGGATTACAGAAGCTCGGGTTACTGTGTGTGTGTGTGTGTGTGTGTGTGTGTGTGTGTGTGTGTGTGTGTGTGTGTGTTCATTTTTTACTTCGTTTTGCCCGCCCGGTCATACATTTTACGTGATACTAGCAATTTCCGTCTCCTCCTTTACGTTATTACGTTCCCTCCCTCCCTCCCCCTGTTTCTTTCTTCTCTCTCTCTCTCTCTCTCTCTCTCTCTCTCTCTCTCTCTCTCTCTCTCTCTCTGGGAATGCTCTCGGAATGGACGATACGTTGGACGTGTAGTTTGTGTTGTCTCTCCAAAACGCCAAAATTTCAGTGTTTCTGGATTACAAACAGCGACGAATTTTTGTATACCATTGGGTGAAGGTGTGTTGCAGACTGTGTTGAACTTGTGAAATCATTTCAGTGCTGATTGACCCAGTAATTGTTTTATTAAAATTTATACATAAATATTGAAGGACTTTAAATACTGAACTCTATTCCTCGTCAAATGCGACAGCCCGTACAACCATGGCTGCAACACGTGCAAATTACTTCCGTGCTCAGGACAGAAGGAGGGGAAGACTTCGACACAGGCACATGAGATAAGTCTTGCGTGGCCCCTTACCAGTGTGATGACAATGTTTCTTGCTTCTGTTCTTCTCACCACGATTATACTGAGCGAAAAAACAAATGATGCAGGCGTCTGTGAAACTTTCCAATCCCAACACACTGAGGGTGACAACTTCAACCACCTGTGTGTGACAGCAAGCGTTGCTCAACTTCACCGTCTGTTCCTGATGTGGAGCGTGGCAGTGCGCTTCACGTTAAAGTCAAGAAGGAGTCACAAACCAAGGCACGTGTCGTAATACTCATTCATATTCCACACATAACACTGTTCTTCATTCTTGAAACCTCTGCGGTTCTGATCAGTTGGTTTTTGTTGTCTTGCGGAGATATTGAATCCAACCCTGGGCCGGCAAGGAGAAGCACAAAATGGAATCAGTACACTGGATTCCCAAATACCTATTACATTGATGATCGCTCTCCAGTCGATAGCAGAACTGTGCACTCCGTGACTGCTCAAAAACAAGCCCCTGAGTCTCTGAGTCAACGAATGTTCTCCATAGCAGGTTACCCACAGTACCAAAATAATGACACAATACGAGAATTGGAATGCTTTTGCGAAGCTCTGCAAAGAGATAACGAGCAGCTGAAGCATGATGTCAGCCTTTTGTCCGACAAGTGCCACATCCTGGAAGAACAATGCAAAAACCTGTTCCAGTGGAAAGATCTATTCTAGATGTGTCTCACAAAATGGATATACAAGTTGATAAACTAGAGTCCTTTTCTCGTCGCAACAACTTACGGTTCTTCAATGTTTTTGAAGGCCCTAAAGAGACAGATTCTATGTGTGTTCGTAAGGTCGTACAGCTACTAAATCGATTCTTTTCTTTCAAGCAATGGTCAGTCGACGATATAGAGCGTGCACACCGTGTTGGTCCAAAGAGGAACAGTGGTCATCCCCGTTCTATCATTGCCCGACTGCGTCATGGTCAAGACAAGGTAGACATTCTCAAGGCCCAGGACTGCAGAAGGGAGATGTGGTGGCTGATGTCAGGATACGTGTTGCCTCGGACCTCACAGACCGCCAGAACCAGATCATTAAAGAAGAAAGAGGTGCCGGCCGCCACGCCTACTTCTGGAAGGGCAGACTATTCTACGGCAGGAACAGGAGGTCTTTCCCTCCATATGATGTGGAGAGATCAGCTGACGAAGATGCAGTCCACATCGACTTCATCGAGACCGGTTCGCATGGCACCGGTCCCAAAGCCGTTCTCATGGTGACGGGGGCCATATCGGGGGGGGACCCCAGCCCCACGAAAACGCTCTCAATAACCGAACCCAGGATCAGAGAAAAATGACCACCCCCCCAAACGCTCTCATGATGCCGCCCCAAAGGAATAGTCTCCTAGATCTCGCCCAAATAAGTTCTCAACTGAACATAGGAGGCCCCTAACGTAGGGATGAAACCAGTCCCCATATCGTCATGGATAAAAAATCATGAACCCGCACAAGACGATTCATGACATTCCACCGAAAAAAAAACCTAAGCAACGGAAAAAAACAGCCAGTTCCATGGAGGCAGAAACATGAAAAACCACTAGAAAAGGCTAGGGCTTAAAAGAAAAAACGGGCAGGAGAAAAAAACTGTGCCACATCAAAAAGAAGTGTCAGCATTTCAGCGGAAAGAAAACACAAAGGCGAGGAAAAGGATGAAAAAATACAGCTATACAAATCACAAAATTTAATTACGAATGTACCTCGATTTACAGAAGATAAGGGACGTACACATTGGAAATGACCCTAAAAGCAAACCCCAGAAAAAAAATCTTCACGAAAAGAACAAATAACGAGAAAAAAAAGAAAATGATCGAAAACCGAAGTGGCGGATAAGTCAAAACTGCAGCTCCCACGTGACAGAGAAAAAAGTCCAAAAAACGAAAGAAATCGTCCTGAGAAACGAAAAAATGGGTAAAAGCAGAAAAGGAGGAATACGGAGAAAAAAAGATAAAAGCCAAAGTAAAAAGCAGATAGCAGAAAAGGAGTATGAATGGACAGGAGAAAAAGAAAAAAACTTGGAGAGCTAAAAAACCAAGCACTGAAAAGACAGATACAGAAAAGGTGATGGTGAAAGGCAACAAAAGAAAAATCTAGGAAAAGCATATATCATCGAAAAGCAGTACGTAAAAATAGGCGGATGAAAGGAAAAAAAAGTAGACCCCCCGTGAAAAAAAATGCGAGCCCCATATCGTCATGACCCCGCCCCAAACCGCTCTCATGACCCCGCCCCAAAACGCTCTCATAATCTCGCTCAAACCGTTCTCATGAACCCGCCCCTAACTGTTCTCATGACCCCGCCCCAATCTATTCTCATGACCCCGCCCCAAACCGATCTCATGACCTTCCCCACCAGAATCCTTGTCCCCCGGACAGCCAGCTTCCATGGACGGCAGACATGACCACTTTTCCGCTACTTCCAGGACATCGGGCAGAGAACACTGGCCACATCCCGCATGCATCAGCATTGTCAGCGGGGACACACCAGGGCGAGGAAAGGATGGCGCATAGCTATCTCACCTCACATTCTAATCACGAATTTACATCATTTACAAATCTAGGGACTGTACAACATTTGGAAGACCCTCCAAAACCCCAGCGCTCTTCACGGTCAAATAACGGGATCGTGATCAAACAAGTGGGGCGCTAGTCTACTGGCTTCCACTGATCACGAGGTCACAAGATCCGTCCCTGAGCACGGTGCAGAGAGGAATACGGAGCATCAGCCAGTGTCTGCACCAATGGATGTGAATGGCCAGGATGTACTTGGCGACTACCAAGCACCTCGACAGACTACAGTAGCTGATGATGGTGCTATGGCACACCCCTCTCCAGAAAACTATTCTTCATCGGCAGAGAATGGCGTGCTAGGCAGTAGCACCCCCCGTCTCCATGCTGCGCCCGGCTACCCTACGCAGACTGCCTGCGATGGAATCTCTCCAGCCCAAACAGATCTGTCCTCATCCATGTCCACAGTCAATTCACCTAATGTTGACAACCAGATGGACACTAGTGACACAGTCGTCAAAACAGCTGGTTAATCCCTGGTCTGCTGTTGACCAGATAGAAAGCCAGTCCCCAATCAACTCAAACGATACAGAAGTGAGAGGCAGTCTCCGAGCTTCCGAGAAAAGCTTCGTGAAGTCAGACCAGCAGAATTTTTTCTTTAATATCTGAGACTCCCCAAACCCAGTGCAGACTGACCCGCAGCAAAGCAAATGCCAGACAACAACAAGTGACAGAATGCTTCCCGCGTGTTGGGACTGGTTCTTCACGAACTGACAGAAAAGGGCAACCTGCGAACACCTAGGGACTCGGCCCTGTCCGTGTCATGAAATCCTTTAAGTCCACTTGTTTCAACAATAAAATCTCTATCCTTTGTCACTTATAATATTGAAGGCTTGTGTACCGTCTATCAACCTGAAGTCAGATTGTTTCTCTCTGATTATGATGTAATTTTTCTCACTGAAACGTTCGCATTCGATTTTCCCATGCATTTTTTTCCCACCTTTGAGGTTTTCGTGTCCCCAGCGCTCAAACTGTCAGAGAGCGCAAACTCGCGCTTGTCTGGCGGCGTTGCTCTATTGGTCAAGAAGGAATTATCAAAATTTGTAAAGCGTATTCCTTTAGAATATGACAACTGTGTCGTTCTCAAGATGTCCAAAGCAATTATGGGCCTACATTTTGATAATGTGCTCATTGGTATGTATATTCCCCCTAGTCAGAGCCCTTATTATGTTGATACAGAAATTGAAAATGGAACCTACTTATTGGAACATTTGTATTTTAGATATTTATGAACAATTGGTGAATTGCCTCTCATAGTAATGGGAGATCTTAATGCAAGGACTGGAAATGCAAATGCTGAAGACTTTTCTTCCCCCGATTTAATTTTGAGCAATCCAGATGAAACTGAGTTAGAAAGTCAGTATCAAAGAAACTCTAAAGACACGTCAACAAATGATTTTGGCAGATTTTTGCTGAGATTGTGTGAACAGTTTTGCTTATTGATATTGAATGGTCTTATTTCTGGCGACAAACAAGGCGAATACACGTATATTGCACACAATGGATCTAGTGTCATTGACTATTTTTTGATGTCCAGGTGCATTGTTGGATACGCTCAAAAACTGCGAGTAATTCCAAAAGTCGAATGCAAACATATGCCTATTGAAATGATATTAAGTACTCAAAAGCATTTAAGAGAGATTTGCGTCAAACCTAAAAGACTGTAGTCCAAAGAATTGTTTGGAACCAGGACAACCTGTATACCTATTTACAAGCTCTTACGTCTAAAGACGTTATTGATACTTTCAATCAAGCTTCTGCATTAATTGACGAAAATATAGATTTGGCCATAAATAAATTATACGAAGGCTTGACTGTTGCTGGTCAGTGTATGATAAAAACTGTTACAATTGGCGAAATAAGAAAAGCCCATGGTTTGATACTGAATGTAAGAGGATGAAATCAGACTTGCAAATTTCTCTCAGAAATTTCAATAAGTGTAAAGACAAAAAAGCGTGCCGAAGAACTTAGACGTTTCTACTCCGAAAACAGAAAAGAATATAAACATCTAATAAGTAGTAAAAGGAAGGAAGACAAAAAAACGCACGCTAGAAATACTAGAAGAAAATAAGACCGACCCAAAAAAGTTCTGGGGAACAATCAAGTCAAGAACATCTAGGAAAATAGCGGATAGTTGTATTACTAAAGAAGAGTGGTTTGACCACTTTAGGACAGTATTCGATTCTGTCTGTTCTAACAATGATGCTACACATGACGAAAAGTTTGATTCCACTTACGATAATGATAATCAGTGTTTTTTCGGCACTAATTTCGACAGCTCTGAACTGGATGCGGTAATTACCGAGTCAGAAGTCAGGGGAGCTATCCGAGCACTGAAGTTTGGCAAAGCCTCTGGACCAGATGGGTTCAGCGGTGAATTTTACAAATTTGCTTCCCCGCAGATTATTTCTTTCCTACTAAACTGTTTAACAAACTTTTTGATTCTGGAACCTTTCCACTTTGCTGGTCCGAATCGCTTATTCAGCCCCTGTACAAAAAAGGTGATGCCAATTTACCCGACAACTATATAGAGGTATATCATTGCTGAACATTAATAGTAAATTGTACACCTACATTATAAACAATCGCCTAACCAACTGGGTAGAACTCAATAAAATATTAAGCGAGTCACAAGCAGGATTTAGAAAGAATTATAGCACAGTTGATCATATATTTACGCTACTAACACTTGTCCAAAAACAGTTGTCAGCTGGTCGGAAACTGTACGCAGCGTTTATAGATTTTAAAAAAGCGTTCGATCTTATAGACAGAAAGCACCTGTGGCTTATATTACGCAAAAACGGCATTGGTGGTAAGATATATAAAGCTATAAGAAGCATGTACCAAGTGGTAAAAAAGCGAAAGTTCGTGCAAATAATGACGTCACTGACACTTTTCATTGTCCACGGGGTTAAAACAGGGTGATAATTGCAGCCCAATTTTGTTTTCCCTATTCATCAACGAAACTAGCAAATGACATTATACAATCGGGAAAACACGGGATAAGTTTGTCACCCGATTTATTACACATACTCATTTTGTTATTTGCTGACGATGTTGTTCTCCTCTCTCACTCTGTGATTGGTCTCCAGCATCAGTTAGATATTCTGAGTAAAACATCCAACAGACTCCAGCTTACGGTTAATGAAGAAAAATCTAAAATAATCATATTTAGAAATGGGGGTCATGTTGCTGGAAGAGAGAAATGGTTTTATAATGGCAAACAATTAGAAATAGTAAACCAGTACAAGTACCTTGGACTGATCTTCTCCACGGGATTAACTTTTTCTTACTCACTGGAAGACATGGCTATGAAAGCTAAAAGAGGCATTTTCAGTATTTTGAAATTTTTGTGGTCCCTGGGGAAAATAATCCCAAACTTTTCTTTAAGATATTTGATTGTCAAATTCAGCCTATTTTGACCTATGGAGCAGAAGTTTGGGGCTTGACAGCAAATCACATTGTGATCGAAAGAGTGCATCTGCTGCCATGAAACGATTGTTAAATGTTAGCATTAAAACACCTAGTGCACTCCTATATTGTGAAACTGACAGGTATCCCTTATATATTCAGACTTGGGGTGGGGGGGGGGGGGGTGGTAGGGTAGGTGAGGAAGGTATTCCCCAGGACTGCCGGAACATGTCACCCTCGCCTGCACCTCCTCCCACCCCACCCCCTCCACCCCTTAACCCCCCCACCCCACCCCCACCCCCTCACCCCGGCAGCTGGCAATCAAAACAAAATTAAAAGCAGTATGAAAGCCATTCAAACAACACAAAACCAGAATGGTTTGGGGTTTAGGATCTGAATTGGGGGGGGGGGGGGGGGGGGGGGTCGAGGGAGAAATGTGTGGGGGTGGAGTTGATATGAACAAAGAAACAAATATTAGAGAGAGAGAGAGAGAGAGAGAGAGAGAGAGAGAGAGAACTAAAGTGAAAACTGAGTTATGTCCCTTTCCTCCCATCCTCCACCTCTCCCTCCCCCCCCCTTCCCACGCCTCCTACACCCCAGCCAACCCAATGTC
>JADBJO010021707.1:25000-29114 GCA_016801955.1 Conus betulinus
CCTGGCAACAAAGGTCCGAAACAAACTAAAATAACGCGGGATAAATTATTAATGTTGAAGGGAATGGGGGAAAAAAAATGCGTGGGGGGAATGGGGGGGTGGGACATGGGGAGGAATTAAAAAAGGTAGTTGGAAGAAGAAAAGAGAAGGTTTGTAATATGGATTAAAGGAGAAAATTTTAACAGAAGCAGAGGGGGAGCGAAAAAGGTGGGGAAAAACAGCAGAGGGGGGAAAAGGGAAGAAAAAAACATGAGGGGAAAAAGCAGTGGAAAAGAGAAGGAGGAAAAAAAAAAAAAAAATGGGGGACAAAAAAAAAAAAAGGAAGGTGAAAAATCAGGGAAGAAAAAGGGAGAAGAAGAAGAACAAGAGGAAAAGAAGGAAGGGGAAGAGAGGAATGACGAGGGTGAGGGGCGTATGTGAAAGAGAGAGCGGGGGGGGGGGGGAGTAGGAGACGAAGGAAGGAACAAAAAAGGGGGGGGGAGAGAAAGAGGAAAGGAGAAGAGAGAGGGAAGGGACGGAAAAAAAAGGGGGATGTTAGGGCTCGGGGGAGTCCGAGAGCACCTTTGTTTGAAGAGAAAGAAGAGGTGTGATCGTCGGGTAGCGAGACGGAGAGCCGGTAGAGAGAGGCGACCGGTAGGTGTCCGTCACGGAAGGCAAAAGGAGCGAGGGAGCGCGCCGCGCGATAAAGGGAATCCCATGCGGGCACACCCCATCTAAAAAAACAAAAAAAAAAAGGGGCCGCCGGAAACTGATAGGGTTCCAAAGGCGCAATCGGGGGGATGCGCTTGGGTTAAAAATTCCCTTTCTTGTTCTATTCAGGGTCATCGCCCTTTCATTTCGCGCCCAGGGCTCGTCTTGAACGTGGAAGAATGCGATTGTACATTCTCCGTATCGTCTCCGCAGGCAGTGGTGGGAACATAACTTGATTTTGTTTAATTTTTTGGGTTTATTAGGGGTGGGGGCTGGTGTATGTAGTAAGAGTGATTTCGAATTGATAGATTTATTGATTCCGCGGTTTGCAGGGGTATGGGGTTAGAAGGGGTGCCTGTTGGAACAAGAAAAGGTGGGTAACCAGAAGTTAGGGGAAAGGCGGGGGGGGGGATGACCGGAAGAAAACCCGATATCTGGGCGCTGCTGGGCGGGGTGGTGCGAGGATTGAAATGGGACAAAAGTCAATGCGATAAGTGGTTCTAACAGAGGGGTTGGATTGATTGTATTTGAGATGGTAGGGTGTAGTGGATACATTGGGTCGAAATGGTCAAGATAGACTAGTATCGATTTCTATCGAGGTAGTATTTGAAAAGAGTATATAGGGAATATATGATACATACGAGGTGGGGGGAGGGGGGGGTAATTTGGTAATGTGGGGGTGAAAGGGGTGGTGGGGGTTTAATGTGTTTTTGTGATTGTGGGGGGAGTGTGATTGTGGTGTCTGGGTGGGGTGTGTTGGTCAAGTCGAAATACGGTTCTGGCAAGTTATTTATTATATATCTCCCTTCATTCATAGGCATTCTGTGGGTGATATTTAGATTTTTGTATTGTTTCTTTCTTTATCATGCCATTCTATCTCCTTCATTTTGTTGCTGGAAATTTTTCAATATTGAAAATAGGATAACAGAGTCACGAAGGGGTTTCCTGGAAGTGACATCCAGAGGAAATCAGTAATTCACCCTTGACGTTTCAGCGGTTTATTCATGTTATTCTGTTCTCCATTTTTTTTCTGGAACTTCGGGAGTGGAAAAACGACATGGAGTGAGGTCGCATGAGTTCCTGGAAGTGATATCCGCGATTTACTCAGTACTTTTTACGTCTTGCCCTTTTAAACTTTTTCATTTTTCTGAGTGTCGTCCAGCTGCGTATTGGCTTTCGGGGCGTCCGGCCAGAAGAGCCATAAAGCTCAATTCTACAGATTTGCCCCGTTGCGGCGAGTGTACAAAATAAATCAATTATTCAAATGGAAAGTATTCCGTCAGTCCGTGGATGGCAAATCATGGTCTGCGTTAGTGGGTTCTTTATTGTGTCCTTGGTCTGTCGGATCAACACCATACCTCGGGTCTCGGGGGGTCTCTCTCTCTGCGTGCGTCTCATCAGGGGTGCGTCGCTATCAAAAAAACGTCTGGGCATGGGCGTAGTGTCAGAGGGGTACAAAAAAGAATAAAAGGGGGGACACAAAAGAAGTAACAAAAAATGTTTCGTCCCCCACCCCACCCCCGGCCTCTTTCTCTGCCCCCCCCCTCTCTCTCTCATCTCTCTCTCGCTCTCTCTTTTCCACTATCTCGTATTCTCTCTCACTCTCTGGGAAGTGGCTTAGCTGAAAATGGACAGGCAAGCGCTACGCTGGTCGTTCGGTGCATACTTTCTCCTCTCTCAAAAATACTCCTCTGTACTGTTTTGTCTGCACACGTGACGAGGGGGGGGTGGGGCGGTGTCTGTCTGTCCCCTCTCTCTCGCTCGCTCCTCTCTCCTGCTCTCTCGCTCTCTCCGCTACCATCGTGTTCTGTAAATGGTCACGCTTTATCATGAAGAATAAAACATTCCTTTTTTTCCCAATTCTCGTCGCTGATATTTCTAGAATCAACCTAAGTTTCTCCCTGCTTTTCCAAATTCATTCGACATTCAGTCTGATTCAGTGCCTAGGCAGACGATCGCTGGTTTTTCCTTTTTTTTTTTCTTTTTTTTTTTTAATTTGCGTGATTACAAGATCCCGGCTTTGTTGGTCTCTGATCGGACCGCAAGGAATTCAACGACATACAGGTTCTTCACTGTCTTCCGCTGACTGGTCTGGAGAAGGGGTTGCCAATGTTCTGTTGGACCAAAAGAGCTTGTTAGTGATTTGATTTGGTTTTTTGTCCGTTGAGTCGCCACATTGTTGCGGAATTTAGGCGTGTTCCTTTGGATGTTTTGATTAAACTCTCTCTCCTCTCTCTCTCTCTCTACTCTCTCTCGTCTCTCGCTCATCTCTCTCCTCCTCGCACACACGCACGCAACCACACAACACGCGCGCGCGCGCGTCGCTAAACACGCACACACTCCAACACACAGGACACACACACACGTTATCGACAAACCCGGGCAAGGCGTGACGGCCATGCACGTCAGCGGCCGCAGTCCGCACGCACACACAACACACTCACTCACGTTCACTCGGGTCACACACCACAAACAACAACACACACACACACTCACACAGATCTACAAGCACACAACACACACTACACACCCCACCAGACGCACGCATGCATGCACGCGCTCATGATGGACCACCCGCTATCGTCAGTCAAGTGAAATCAGTATGTTTGATTTCTTATTATCGTCCCTTGCACCATCGACGTGCCACAGTGATCTGTGTTTATGTTGGTGGTTGATGGGGTGTTGTTTTTCTTTTTTCTTTATTTTACAAATTGGTTTTGCCTCATGATCCGATGAGATTAGTTCCAACTGTTTGTTGACAGCAGGGGTGGCGCGGTCTTCAATAATAGTGGGTGAAGGGGTGTAGCATGTTTAATTTGTTACCAGTTGGTTGGGCTGAGGGGTCTGCACATATATCTGTGTGCATTTGTTTGGGTGTTGAGGGATGGTGGCTGAGTAGGTGTGTGCGAGTTAAGTGTGTGTGTGTGTTATTATGATGTTTGTGGTGGTTGTGTGTGAGTGCTCTGCGTGCGTGCGTGCTGGCGGTGAGCCCGTACGGCGTGCGGTGTTGTGTGTGATGCGCGCAGACACCTGAATAAGTGCTAGCACCACAGAGTCACACCTTATTTCCTACTTATTAAGAAGGAGTTTACTGCTTATATCGATAGTTACGGTGCTCATTATGTCTTCTCAAGGATTTATGATATAACTTGTCATGTGGTTGTGGTGGGGTTAGTGGTACTTCAAATAGTAATGCTATCTGTCGGCGTGCATGACACCGACTTAGGCGAGTCTGCGATAGGTCGAGATTTGCGTTCTAAAAGACACATACATATCCCCCCAGACGAATGAGTTCGGATGGAGGCAAAGTAGGTAGGTTTGCACTAGACCTTATATTCTTCCATCGGGCAATAGATAACATACCCTCACCGACATGTTGTATGAGGGAGGCTACAGACGCTAACGGAGGAAAGAGGAATAGTTG
>JADBJO010021708.1:0-7500 GCA_016801955.1 Conus betulinus
TTATTTTACTTTTGATATTATCGATTTGATTTTAATCGTTTAAGCATTTTACCATTGATACTTTGTTTTGTTTTGTTTTTTGCAATAGGACCTATGCCACAGTAAATCTTTTGTTAATGGATTCAAAAAGCTGTTTCAAAAATCAATAACGGCTACATACGGCTTATATTCATTCAAGAAAACGTTTTGTACTGGTATTGATACAGTAAGCATAATGATCTTATGTTAGTTATCCTTTTTAAATACCTACTCGAGTATGAGGGTTTATATTATTTTCATCAGCCTATTTTTACAATCTCTTATTGATTAATGGTATTTGACAGTTTACTGTCTATTGTATTTTGATAAATACCTCTATAGTTGTGTGCACATCACATTTTTTTTAAAAAACAAAATCAATGACTGACCAACTTTGAAGAGATTGAAAGAGTGTTGAAAATCATTTATAGTTCAACAATACTCTTCGTCTGAAATTGTAATCGATGGGAGAGAGAGAGAGAGAGAGAGAGAGAGAGAGAGAGAGAAGAGAGAGACAGACAGACAGACAGACAAGAGGGCAGACAGACAGATACAGACAGACAGACAGACAGACAGAGAAACAGAGACAGACAGACATTAAACACACACACACACACACACACACACCACACACACACACACACACGCCACAGAGAGAGAGAGAGAGAGAGAGAGAGACAGACAGACAGACAGACAGACAGACAGACAGACAGTCAGACAGACAGAGGGACAGGTGGGCACAGGGGGTGGTGGGGTGGGTGTGGTTGACGGGCACAGGAGAAAGCGCCACGTTAAGTTTCCAGAGCCCCAATCAGAGCAAAACAGAATGATCATCCAACCTGAGACTAGTCCATGCCAGCTGCATGACCCCGCTTCACGCAACCGGCGGACATTATATCACCAGCACAAAGCCGGCCGTTGTCCATTCCCAGTCAAAACAAACTGAAATAAATCAGCCTGCAGGAGGCGTTTCATCAGAGGCTGAGCAGTGTGCCTCGAGGCGTTAAATGAAAAAGCCCACCACCACCACCATCACCACCACCACCAAAAAAAAAAGTACAGTCTCATCACCCACCCCCCCCCCCCCCCCCTTCCCTCCCCGATTCCACCTCCTGTCCATCCCTGTCCCCACCTCCCCCACTTTATCCATCCTTTTTTTTTTTAAGTCGTTACAGGAAACACAGAACTCTCTCTCTCTCTCTCTCTCTCTCTCTCTCTCTGTTACATAAAAGGGAGGTGCCGAAGAAGAGAAGAGAGGACAGCATGATGGACATAAATAGACCCAAACACGCGGAAATTACTTGTCGCGACGATCTAGATCTCCCCACCCCGGCCCTCCCGTAAGACTCCCTTGCCACTTCCCCCCCTCCATCCCCCCCAACCCCCCCCCCCCCCCCCCTACCCACATCCTCCCTCCCTCCGTTCCTCCTCTGACCTTGACATTCCCCCATTCCAGTTCTCCGCCAATCGTCTGCATGTGGCGCGCTCTTAACAGATTTTTTTTTTTTTTTTTTTTTTTTTTTTTTTGTTAAAAACCAACTTTTCGGTAGAAAAAGAAGAGTTTCGTTTAAAATTCACAGGTGAGGCCCTTTGTAGTTTCAATACCTGCATTTCCTTTTCTGAAAACGGCGAGACAGTGTGTGTGTGTGTGTGTGTGTGTGTGTGTGTGTGTGTGTGTGTGTGTGTGAGAGAGAGAGAGAGAGAGAGAGAGGAGAGAGAGAGAGAGAGAGAGAGAGAGAGAGAGAGAGAGAGTGTGTGTGTGTGTGTGCGTGTGTCTCGGGAGGGGGAGGGGGTGCAACAGCACTTCAAACAAATTGATTAGACATGGCAAGGTTGATCAACATTCTCAATACAAATTTTGAGAGGAGAAAATAATGGGACTCGGGAAAATGTCTCCAACACAATCCCCCTCCCCCCAAAACGGCTGAACATACTACTTGACGGTCAGTCAAAATGTGATGTAAAACAAACCTTGACAGTGCCCCCAGCAGACGTAAGGTAGGGAGGGGGTTGGGGTTTGGGTGGTGGTGGTGGTGTGTGGGGGGGACCATGACGTCAATGGGGGGGCTGTAATTCAGTCAGACAAGAGCGGCATCTGCGCGCAGTTTTTCCTGTTTCGTCCGTCCACCTTTCCCTTTCACACCCCTCCTCCTCCTCCTTCCTCCCTTTACCTCCCCCCTTCTCTCTCTCTCTCTCTCTCTCTCTCTCTCTCTCTCTCTCGTCTCCCTCTCTCGCTCTCTCTCTCTCTCTCCTCTCTCTCGCTGTCCAGTGTGAGTTCTTGTGAGGTCTGTTGTTCTGTGACGTCAGCCGTGCCTGGCTGTGGGTGATTAGTTTGCAGTCTTCCGCCAGGGCCAGCCACGGTGTGCGGGGGGCCACGAGGTGGAACGTGGCTAGAGCAACATGAAAAATGAAATGAGGCAGAAATGAGTAAACAATAATCAATCAAACACGTTAGGGAGCTAGAGTGGCTAGCGCAGTTTCTTGCAGATGATATATAGGGCGCAGGGCCCAGGCCTGATGTTTAGAGATGGTCCCCCGCCGACCACTGGGGCCACACATACCGGGGAACAGTCCGAGTCTGGTGACCGTCAAGAAGGCAACGCTGACTGAGAGAGGAAGGAAGGAAATTTGTCAATGGCTTGTCGCACTTTCACACATGAATGTAGACTTCCAGTGAAGATGATCATGTTCACAGTAGAATGTTACTTGAAATAATAAGGGGGAGGGGGGGGGGAGGAAAGGGGGGGATACAAGGGGAAGAGTAATAATAGTAATAATAATAATAATAATTTTTATTTTTATAGCGCCTATTCTCTAAAGATTAGGGCTCTAAGCGCTTTACATATATTATAATAAACACTCTCGTTTACACAACGGGCTGCCTACCTGGGTAGTGCCGACTGAAGAGCTGCCTGCCGGCGCATCATTCAGTCGTTTCCTGTGTCATCCGGTCAATGTCGTTTCACTCAATTATTTTCCTTCATTCTTTCCATTTCTCACGCTGGGTGCATGCTATGTGTAACGCGTCATTTATACCAACGGCCAAACTGGTTTTTCTCTTCCAAAAGGTGGTGATGGGATTTTTACGTGAGTGCAAGATGTTATGCGTGCGTTCACACACGGAACCTCGGTTTTATAGTCTCATTGGAAGGACTGTATGGGAAATGGAGTCAGAACCAACGTTAACTCCGTGGGAAAAATCCCCCTCCACCGAAAACGGCCCGTCGGAGATTCGAACTCGCAACCCCAGGATCACCAAGATTACGAGTCCGGCGCTCTACCAACTGAGCTATTCCGGCTCCCAGTGGAATAATGTGTGAGGGAGAATCAGGACTGACGAAGGGAGGGATGTTAGACGAATATCTGAAGTCGTCTGCTGTGCAATAGTGCTGTGAAAGGGTACTACTTGATGAACTTTGGAAAAGGCAAGTCGTAAATATAACTAGAGAAAAAAAACAACAACTGATGACGAATAATAACTGTCTGGTTGTGTGCCTGTCATAAATCGCTTCCTTTCTCTCTTATCCCAACTCACTCTCTCTCTCTCTCTCTCTCTCTCTCTCTCTCTCTCTCTCTCACACACACACACACACACACACACACACATCGCAGAGAGAGACACCAAGTCATTGTCAGTCTTGCTTTCCTATCTTTACCTATCTTGTTGGTAATCCATGATCCCACACTCCGGTTCAGTGTCCACAAAGCCCACCTTGCTTCACATTTTCTCTTCAGGATGATCCTCCCCCCCCCCCCCCCCCCCCAAAAAAAAAAAAAAAAAAAAAAAAAGGGAAAAGCTTTCTCGTATTACAAGGATAGGATACACACACACACACACACACGCACACACACACACATACAGAGCGAGAGATCGAGCTCCAGATTCTTTAAGAATGAGGGAGAAGGGGGGAAATAGAAGGGGGAAATCTTCATTTTCTGAAATTCACGCACAAGATGAAAGAAAATGGACAGGGAAAACTGGTCTGCTTCAGCGTCTTTTGCTTTAGGCGTCCCCCCCCCCCCCCCCCCCCCCCCCCCCCCCCCCCCCCCCTTCGCTAACGAAATAGCTTCAGGCACCATACAGGAGTTAGGTTGAACACTCACCTGAGCGATTTCTCGCTCATTGTTCATTTCAATAAACGGGGGAGGAGGAGAAGAAGGGAGGGGATGACTTGTGGGACGACATGGTATCAGGTCTCAAACCTTGGATACAATGCATCTCTTATCTTACATATGGATAGTCAGTTTCTTGGGTTCAGAAAGTTGCACTCTGTTTCCAAGCCGTATTCACTGAGTATATCTGCCCAACAGATGCCTTTGTTGTTAAAAAAAAAAGTATTGTTTATATTCATATATAGTTGCTTAAAGTTTAATGGCACGCAAACAAAAGGGGAAAAAATGTGTGATGGGATTATTAGCCTATTCTACACCGATTTGCATAACTTTTTGCACACTTTACTTTAAAGAATAATTCCAATAACAACGAAAAATGAAATAAAATAGATGAATAAATGCTCGGATATAAGCTATAAATATAAGCCTGTGCTGTTAATGAATCACACAGAAAAAGATATGAACTCTTAGTATCACTCCATCTTAGCGGTAATGGCTGATTCAAACGGCGAGCAATGAAAAATAGGATTTTTTTGTTAGTTCGAAAGAGAAAACAAAAAGAAACAAAGAAACAAACACCACCACCCCTCCAACCCCCCAAAATTAACAAACAAACCAACGAGAAAAACGAAAGAGCTTTTACTGTAAAGAGGACAGTGGGGCGAGCATTTATAACACTTTTTTTTTTGCATCCAGCCCTGTGTATAAATATGTAAAAGCATTCTACAGATAAAAAGATGAACAAGCGGAAAGATACTTAAAAAACTAGAAAAAAAAAAGTTAAGCAAAATATAAAGTCAAGACATGAAACGTACTCAGCCTCTCGAAACACCACCCTCATCTCTGTGGCACACACACACATTCCCCCCCCCCCCCCCCCCCCCACCAACAAAACCCTTCCCGCCATCACCCCTTTCCCCGATTCCAATGGAAGAAAGAAGGGGAGGCTGGAGGCGGAAGGTGGCTGGCTGGCTGGGGAAACCCAGTCTAAAACTGACTGGCTAAAACACAGACACAGAAAGACTGAACACCAAATAGGAATGAAAAACAGGGCTACACCCTTAAAACAGCGCCTCTTACAGGGGTCGTTGAATTCCAAGCACAGGTATGGGACGTAGCAATATTAGGAATATCTACAACAGTAATATTAACAATTTCCCCCAACGCCTTCTCTGATCTTGGCGAGGATGGGCCGCGCCTGTCTTCTCGAGTCAAACTCGTGTGTTCGTAAGCTGTTCTAAATTTTCCTTTGGCTCCTGTTTTGAAACTGCCATTTCTTTTTAACGTTAAAGGCTTCCGGTGCTTTCTGCTGCAATGAGTGTCCACACCCGCCGTGACTAAATTCCAACGTTTACTACCACTTTCAAGTTTCTGAAAGTAGAAACGTATACGTAACTGTCCGTGCGTTCGCTCGATACGCCATGCTTGTTTGGAGTCCATGTGGCGCTTTTCGTGAATGGCAATTGGGATTGTATCACCACTGGGGGATGCGGACAGGACTGGAGTTAGTTGACGTTTCACAGCGTTGGTCCAGTTTTCTCTTGGACGTTTCACAGCGTTGGTCTAACTTTCTCTTGGACGTTTCACTGCGCTAGTCTACTTCCCCCCTTGATTTTTCATGGTGTCAGCCTCCCCCCCTCCCCCTCCCCTCCCCCCCTTCCCTTCACCCGCCCAATCCTGTAACGTTTCACTTTGTTTGGTCTACGTTCCCTCCTAGCGTTTCACTCTTTTAGTGTATACCCCCCTCTCCCCCCTCCGCCCCCCCCCCCCTTTTTTTTTTTTTTATCCACGTTTTGCTGTGCTGGTCTAACTTTCCTTTTGACGTCTCATTGCGTTGGTCTGACTCCTTATAAACGCTTGACTGCGTTGTCCTTACTTCGTATTTGACATTTCACAGCGTTGACTTATTTCGTGTCTGACGTTATATTGTACTGACAAAACTTTCCCTTCAGCATTTCACCGCGTAAGCGCTTAATGTCGTCTTTGACGTTTCATTGCGTAAGCGCTTAATGTCGTCTTTGACGTTTCATTGCGTAAGCGCTTAATGTCGTCTTTGACGTTTCATTGCGTAAGCGCTTAATGTCGTCTTTGACGTTTCATTGCGTAAGCGCTTAATGTCGTCTTTGACGTGTCACTGCGTAAGCGCTTAATGTCGTCTTTGACGTGTCACTGCGTAAGCGCTTAATGTTGTCTTTGACGTTTCACTGCGCAGGCCAGCTCTGCCTTCGACATTTGTGTGTGTGTGTGTGTGTGTGTGTGTGTGTGTGTGTGTTGACTTCGACGTTTCACTGTGTTCACCTACTTTGATTTGATGTGGCACTGTGTTTTTATTTCACTATTGTATTTTATTTTCTTTCTTTTTTTGTTTGTTTCTTTGTTTGCTTTTACTTTATCATTGTGTACATTCAACACACACACACACACACACACACACACACACACACACACACGCACGCACGCACGCGCGCGCACGCACGCACGCACGCACACGCACACACGCACGCGCACAACTACACACACACACACACACACACACACACACACACACACACACACACACACACACACACACACAACAACGACGCGCGCGCGCACCTAGAGAACCACTAAGACGAACATAAATCAGGGAAGGAAGCCAGGTTTTCTGCGCACCTGCCGCGAAGACATGCCGTCACGTGCTGTCCCCCTACGTCCACCCAGCCCATGTTACGAAGGGGTTCACCGAAGTCTGAGCAGACTACATCTCATCGCTTGGGAATGTGACAGTCGGACATTCCCAGATAAACCATTTGCTTTCCACAGAGACGGCCAGCTTTCCCATCGGTTTTGTGTGTGTGTGTGTGTGCGTGTGTGTGGGGGTGGGGGTGGGTGTGGGGGGTGGGGGTGTGTGCGCGCGCGTGATCCTCTCACGTCCGTCACATCCAGTGGCTCGCACATCCAGGCACAGTAAGAGCATGCCACAAAGGTCATGAGAGAGAGAGAGAGAGAGACAGAGAGAGAGAGAGAGACAGAGAGAGAGAGAGAGAGAGAGAGAGAGAGAGAGAGAGAGAGAGAGAGAGTCGCTGGCACAAGTCAAAGGTCTTCTGAATTCAGCACCTCAAGGGAGAGAATTATACTACTTCCCATGCCAAAGGCTACATATAACGTTGGGCCAGGATAATTTGGTAACCGTTGTGGCCCCAAATAGCAGCATCGCTAAGCCCGAGGTGAAGAAGGACAGTCGTCCCCTCTGGCAGACAGACGGACAAGTTCCCCCCCCCCCCCCCCCCCCCCCCCCCGGCGCACCCGGCCCGTCCTGCTTCGCGCGCATGCGTGGAGAAATGGCATCCGTTTCCGGGCCTTTCTTGTGAAATTGGCGTCCTCTCTCTC
>JADBJO010021708.1:12500-15000 GCA_016801955.1 Conus betulinus
GTGTGTGTTGATGGTGGTGTGGTGTGTTGGTGGTGTGTTTGTTGTTGTTGGTGCGGTGTGTTGATGGCGGTGAGATTGTGTGTTGTATGGTGGTGTGGTGCGTTGGGTGGTGGTGTAGTGTGTTGTGTGTGGTGGTGGTGTTGGTGTATTGTGTGCTGGTGCGTTGTGGTGGTGTGGTGTGTTGGTAGTGGTGTGGTGTAGTGTGTTGGGTAGTGGTGGTTTGGTGATGTGTGGTGTGTTGGTGGTGGTGGTGGTGGTGGTACGTGTGTTTTGTGGTGTGGTGTGGTGTGTTGGTGGTGGTGTGGTGTGTTGTGGGGTGTGGTGTCTTGTGATGTGTGGCGTGTGGTGTATTGTGGTGTATGTGGTTTTGTGGTGTTAGTGGGTTGTGGTGTGGTGTGGTGTGGTGTTGTGTTGTGTTGGTGTGTGGTGTGTAGTGTGCTATGGTGTGTGGTGTGTTGGGGTGTGTGGTGTGTGGTGGTGTGATGTATGAGTGTGTGGTGCGTTGTTTAGTACGGCGTCACCAAGCACAGCCATCTTGTCTCACCATCGACAGAACGGGACAAGAATGGGCCGGAGATCACTTCTGCGTGTAGGAGGCCTGCTATCACGGAAGGCTCTGACAATATCAACATATTGATTACCGTTTGTGTAGTTATGTACTCGTCCTCCCAGTCAGTTTTTCTTCAACACTGAAGAATCGTACGTTACACGCTTTGACATCCTGCTCAGCGGATTCCAGCTTTCTCTCCGCATGCTCTAGTCTGTCTAGAATGCTCACGTTGTCTTCTTTTAGTTCACCGATGTCGCCCATGTTCTTAACAACGCTATCTTTCAGTGCGCTGACTTCTGTGGGAAAAAAAAAAAAGCATCCAAAGCTATTCTCCAGGGAACAAAATCTTTTCTTTCATCAAGGTTTGACTTTTATAGTTGCTGGTTGCGTCGGTAAGCCGATCGATCATTTGCAGTGTACTGGTTTGGGGAGGAGCAGGGGAACCTTCGGACATCTTTTCAGGCGCCTGTGATTACTTCTCGCACCGGACCGACCTCCATTTACCGGTGCACATGTACCGATTATTTTGAACCACGGAACAAAGAGTTCAGGTAAACGACACAACGAAAACGCAGCGACACTCAGCACATGCAATCCGACACTTGTCGAGGTGTGAAATATGCTATGAAACATAAACAATGTTAATATTGGGAAAAAAAAATGATAGTCTCTTCCTCAATATGTATAATCAAGAACATGTTGATTACGAGACACCCCCTGACCTTTTTCGTTAATCTAATAACACTTTCAGATACACATTATACTTGGTAGACATATCCGCAAAAAATCCCGGCGATCACAATATTCAGTCCTGCATAAACTCACTTAAGGAGAGCATTCTTCTCACATCTGCCACTCGTTTAACCTCCGGTCTCAGAGAGAGAGAGAGAGAGAGAGAGAGAGAGAGAGATTTTAGGGAGACAGAGAGACAGACAGACAGACAGAGAAAGAGGAGAGGAGGGAGGGAGAAAAGTGAGTACTTAGAGAGAGAGAGAGAGAGAGAGAGAGAGAGAGAGAGAGAGAGAGAGAGAGAGAGCAATGCCTTATTTTGAGATAGCGAGAGAGATAGAGAGACAGACAACACACTGAGAGAGAGAGAGAGAGAGAGAGAGAGAGAGAGAGAGAGAGAGAGAGAGAGAGAGAAGTGCCTTATTATTTTGAGACAGAGAATGAGAGAGAGAGAGACAGAGACAGAGACAGAGAGAGAGAGAGAGACAGAGACAGAGACAGACAGAGGTCGTTCACCCCCTCGCAAGCAGGTCACGCGGGAAGGAAGGGCCCCATGACGGGTTCATCAGGGCCCATAACTCTAAACCAAACATGGCCGCCCAATCAATTGCTCTCTCTCCCTGCCTACGACCTCGTTCATCACGACCCAAGTTGATTGGCGTCGGGTTGTCCCTGCAACAGACTGGCGCATTCCAGGTCTCCTGCTGGGAACACCAGTACCGCTGCGTGTACATTTATCAAGAGATGGAGGGCCGAGTTCGCAGCCACATGTTCCGAGTTCAAACCACACCTGCCCGTTCATAAAAATGTCGTCTTTTACTGATCTGTTGTCGTTGCGGCGGTTTTATGGAAGCGTTTAGGACCCCTACCCCATCTCCCCTGGGGTTTCTTCGCCCTCTGTGGCATGACACCTTTAATGGGTAGGGACTGTTGAACTTAAAAGTAGTTTTTACTCACCGATTGGTCGATCTATTATTCATTCATTCATCGTCGTTGCTGCCGTGCATAGCTCTGCCGACGGCGAGATCCACCGTAAAATTTCAGACGTGAGCTCGTCAGTTATAAATCAATACCACGGCAAAACAGAAGAACGAAATGAACCATCTCGAATTCAATTCGTCAAGACACACATGTCGGGCACGTTTAAAAGGAAGAAAAAAGAAATGTGAAACACGTGACGAAAATTGATGAAAAAGATGGCTAGGAAACTGACAAATTGAA
>JADBJO010021708.1:20000-22500 GCA_016801955.1 Conus betulinus
GCATTCTTGGCAATTTGACCAGCTCCCTCATTACATACAGCAAATTGCCAGCATGATCAGGAACCCAAACAAAAACTATGATGTACCCGTCAAATGTTGGACGAGTTTTACAGTTTGAAGAAAAAAAACAAACAAACAAAACTCAGAAAACTGAGGAGTTTGCGGTGACGGCCAGTCATCGCGTCCGAAACAGACAGGGAATCACTGACGGTTAGTGAGTATTATCAACGTTTGGATTTAAGAGACCTTTTGAAGGGCAAGCAAGAGCGCTGCGGGCTCAGCAGTGGAGATGGAGCTGTCTGAAGGAATATGTTCTGATCATTTCACAATTTGGGCTTCTGAGCGGTAAAAAAAAATGTCTGTTAAACAAAAACAAACAAAATTGGCAAAAGCATCCAAAATCTGTACATTTATGATATGCATCACTACAGAAACTTCGTTTCAATATTTCATCGATTGAAACTGGATGCTTTTAGAACTAAATATAGCTCTGCAACAAAATGCATATGCGGGAAACAAAACTGACCAGAGATCATGTTTTGTTCGAATGTGCGCCTCTCAAGGCATTTCTGCCACATTTATCAGGCATGTCTGTGACAGATATTTTTTCTGATATTGATTTTGCTTTGAAAGTTACTTTCTGCCTGATTTGTAGCCCAGTCAGGTATTTGCTTTAATCTGATATTGATAGGGTGTGTAGGTTTGCTTGTTTATTCGTTTGCCTGTTTAATTGTTTTCTGATGTTATGTACACCAACCTCCGCTCACTCCCAGCCCCTCCCTACACTACACACACACACACACACACACACACACACACACACACACACACACACACACACACACACACACACACTTGTAAGCAATATGAACAAACTCTATCTATATCCTTCTATTTGCCTGTCTATCTCTCCTTTCTTGTCTAAATCTAATTCACAGTTTTTGTGAAAAGACGTTAAATTAAAGTACTACTAAAACTGGGAAAATGAAATTAAAGAAAATATGAAAACTCTTTTCACTGGCTGCATAAGGGAACCATCGCAATCCCTTTTTAAAAGGCAGATATATTTGTATTGCCTCGGAACAGGCAATACCAATATATCTGCCTTTAAAGGGATTGCGAGTGTGGTTCCCTTAATGCAGCCAGTGAAGAGTTTTCATATTTTTCTTAATTTCATTTTCCCCCCCCAACCCCCACACCCCCCCCACCGCCCACACCCATCTTCAACCTCCCCCCCCCCCCACCCCCCCCCCCCCCCCCCCCCCCCCCCCCCCCCCCCCTCCCCCCCCCCCCCCTCAATTCAAAGTTTTGCCAAGTCATTACTACGAAGACAATTTAGTTGTTGGCCTGCGCTTGTTTTCCCCCACTATTAGATTGTTCGTCTTTGTATTTATCTGACTTTATTCAAGTTTAAAAGGCTGTGCCAGTCTTGAATAAAAGTTACTCTGTGTTAGGTTTCCTTATGGGAGCAAAGACAAAAACAAACAAGCAAACAAACAAACAAACACCTGTAGGAGTATTTTGTGAAAAAGAGACAAGAATCAAAGCGGACTTCTTGGTGTGACAAGTCCACGGAGGGTCGTCAGGGACCTATGGAGGAATCATCACACACGACTGCAAGGTCTCTGTCTGTGCTGTTCAGGTGGGGCAGAAGACCACACCCAAAGAGTGGAGCAGAACCTGGTCGTCTTCACATTTCTTTGTGGAACTTTGGGTCCTAACCACTGTCATTCGCTGGTACTGCGGGTTCAAGAGAAGAGGTTCAATCAAACAAGAGTTCGAAGACCGTTTCATCAGCCGACGATGGAGAAGAATGTGTGTGTGTGTGTGTGTGTGTGTGTGTGTGTGTGTGTGTGTGTGTGTGTGTGTGTGTGTGTGTGTGTGTGTGTGTGTGTGTGTGAGTGTGTGTGTGTGTGTTGTGTGTGGTGTGTGTGTGTGTGTGTGTGTGTGGTGCTTGTGTGTGTGTGTGTGTGTGTGTGTGTGTGTGTGTGTGTGTGTGTGTGTGTGTGTGTGTGTGTGTGTGTGACGCACGCACGCGCGCGGTCATGCGTGCGTTTTTTTTGTTTGTGTTGTTTTTTTTTTTGGAGAGAGGGAGGCGGGGTGGAGATTATAACAGTAACAATTCCAAACTGCCAAATTGTATTATTAAGTGAGAGCCTCTATTTCATTCCAAGAGCTTTATTTCTATACCAAATTTAACTTTTTAGTCAGGCTGAATTTGACACTTTCGGGCAGTTCCTGAAAAAAGTGATATAGAGCTTTTCACGGTCCTTTTCAGACCTTTCATAGTCCTATAAAGAAAAGCGTATGCTCTCTCTCTCTCTCAAGCTTTCTCTGTCTCTCTCTCTGTCTCACACGCACACAAGCTCGCTCCCTCTCTGTGTCTCACACACACACACACACACACCACACACACACACACACACACACACACACACACGCACGCACGCACGCACACACACACACACACACACACACACACACACACACACACATACAC
>JADBJO010021709.1:0-29110 GCA_016801955.1 Conus betulinus
CACTGAAGAGCCTGGTAGGTGTTGAACAGTTCTGCTTGTAAATGGGAAACTGACTGATACTTGTGTGGGAGAGTTAGTGTTCAAGGTGTAATGTACTGCATGTAAAATTCAGAAAGTCATCAGTAGTTCCTGAATCACACCAGTATATGCTGAATCATTGCAGGTGAGGAAGAGTACCCAGGTCAGGGGGGCCAGCTGAACGGAGAGTTTTTCAGGACATCAGGAGTGACAGCCATTGTTGGACTTGGATCTTCTGCTGGTAAGTAGCACGGTCCCTTTGTGTGTGTGTGTGTACACATTTTGCATTTGTTTCAGGTAGCAGTTTGAATTCAAATTTCAAAACTGCGTTTGCAGAGTGGACATCCAGGCAGGCCAAGATGTTGCAGTACAAAGATGATGAGGACAGCAGGATGTGGTAAGTGTCTCACAGCAAAATAGTTATTTATTGAATAGAGCATTTAGGCTAGGCCAGCCCAGTCCAGTCTAGCTTCAATTCCACATTGTTTCAGTGGTGCAACTCCATGCATGCTTTATTGCAGGCTCTGTGAAAACACTGTTCAGAGATATTCCACCTGATCTGATTTTCATTTTCTGAAAGAGATTTGTGTTTTCATTGAAGATTCTATAAGAAAAGAGTGAAAGTATTTTAGCATGGTTTAGGAAATCTGTTTGATTAAGTTACATGTGTGTTTGTGTTGGCTTTGTTTTAACAGCTTTGCTGAGCTTTGACAAGATAATAGCCCTAGTGTGGGCCCTCACGGTCGGCTTAGCTGTAAGCGACATGATACTCCATCAAAACAGATGAAAAGGTGAAACAGTTAAGGCAACAGATGTTGGTGAGTATCTCCTAGTGTGGATGTGTGTGAATGTGTAGTAAATACCTTGCGGTGTGCGTTTTTTTTGTGTGTTCAAGAACATCTCTGTTTTTATTTGTGTGTGTGTGTGTGTGTTTATCTATGTGTAGGGAATTGACTGAGGAGGCGACAGCCCTGATATGGTCCCTTGGGGTCATATATGTTGTTAAAGCACTCTAGTGTAGCCAGTTCTTCACTTTGACAGAAGCTGTGAATGGCTTTGAAAGTAATTGTGTGTGTTGATTATGTCAGGAATTGTTTTTGTCATTCACTGCATTGAGTAATGTGATAGTCTTATGAATTGTTTCTGGCTGATGCATGTCAAAGTGTCCTTGAATCTGTTGTTAGTCTTATGAATTGTTCCCCGGCTGATGCTGGTAAAAGTGTCCTTGAATCTGTTGTTAGTCTTATGAATTGGTTCCGGGCTGATGCTGGTAAAAGTGTCCTTGAATCTGTTGATAGTCTTATGAATTGTTCCTGGCTGATGCTGTGTAAAAGTGTCCTTGATTCTGTTGATAGTCTTATGAATTGTTCCTGGCTGATGCTGGTAAAAGTGTCCTTGAATCTGTTGATAGTCTTATGAATTGTTCCTGGCTGATGCTGGTAAAAGTGTCCTTGATTCTGTGTTGCAGGCTGGCATGTGTTTTTTCTTGTTAGCTTTGACAAAGACTCTTTCAGTCTGCATGCATGCTTTTCCCCCAAGGTCTTTTTTTTTTCTTTTTGAAAGATACTAATATTACTAACAGTATTGAAACATGGGGGTGTATATTTTTGTACAGATGAAACTGTGCATGTCAAAGCTTTGTGTTTTAGTGTGTATTGTATTCATCATTATCATGTGATTATTCAGAGGATGGCATGTGAGACCTGACCAAAAGAATAACAGTCTGGATTTTTTTTTACTGTAGGTGTGGTCCTAATAGAATTATTTGAAGAGAGCTCTGCTTGATGTTAGCTGTTTAAAACAAAATGATGATTTTTTTCTTTTTTTTTTTTTTTTTTTTTTTTTCAGTGAAGCTGCTGATCTGTGTATGGATGATTTTTAATGCAAAAGCAGACCTTGTCTGGGTAGGAACTTCTGAAAGCTGTTTTCAGTTTTACAAGAAGGTAGGGTGTGTGCGTGCGTGTGTGTGCGTGTGTGTGTGTGTGCGTGCGTGCGTGTGTGTGTGCATGTGTGTGTGTGTGTGTGTGTGTGTGTGCAGAAAACTTTTAAACTTTGATAAAAGCTTCGGATGACATCATGTGTATTGATTGTGTCATGAATTGTTTACATTCATTGCAGGCATTCTGTTACAGGTTGGCATGCGTGTTTGTAATGAGCACTGTCACTAACTCTGTTTCTTAATATATGCATGCCTTTCCCCAAATTTATTATTCACAAAAAGTTGGTTTTACATATAGCTATATTGAAATTCTTTGGTGTAAAGATATTTCATTAACAAACACTGAGCTATACTCAAAGAATATTATGGCCAATTTTGTTGTGCATGCGCTAAGTTTTGTGTTTGATGTGCTGTGTATTATCATTCATTATACAACTGCTCAAGGAATAGCTTGTCAGAGTTCTGACCTAAAGACAGAGGGTTAGACAAAGATGCAGGAGTTTTTCTTACTTTTTTTTTTTTTTTTTTTTTTTAAGAGCTCTGCTTGATGTTTGCTATTTTAAGTGACAGGTAATTTTTTTCTTTTTTTGTTTTTACAGTGATGATGAGAATCTGCCCACGACTGATTATGATGCAGCACCAAACCTCATCCAAGCCAGTGTCATTTTGTGAAAGCTGAATCCAGTTTTAAAAAGAATGGGCACCTCTTCTTTTTACTGCCTTGTGTTTAGGGGTAAGGAGTGTGTGTGTGTGTGTGTGTGTGTGTGAAAGAGCAGAAGATGTTTAAAGTTTTTTCAGAAGGTGACATGCGGATCATGTGTTTTGTCATAGTACTGTAGTGTAGAAAGTTCTTCTTCTTCTTCGACAGAAGCTGATAATGACTTTGGTAGCAATTGTTTGCATTGATCATATCATGAATTGTTTTCAGTTTTTTCACTGCTGTGTAAAGTGAATGTCACATGAATTGTTTTTAGTCACTGCATAAAAAAGTGTCATTCATTCTGTTTCAGAGTGGCATGCATTTTCACTGTAAGCTCTGAAAATGACACTTCTGCTCTGTATGCATGGGTTCTCGCCCGTTTTGTACATGCTCGCTCTGTGTTTGTATTTTCCTCTTATTTGTACTTCTCTGTGTGTGTATGTGTTTTTTTCCTCTTTTTGTACTTCCACTGTGTGTGTATGTGTTTTTCCCGTTTTGTTCTTCTGCTGTGTGCATGTGTTTTTTCCATAGTTTTGTTCTGCTCGTATGCATGTGTGTTAATGCATTGTATTCATCATTTTTTTATAGGATAACTGAAGAGATGGCTTGTGAGACTTGTGATCTAAGGGGAGAGTGTGGATTTTTTTCTTTCGATGGTCCCTTGTGGTCATGTATGTTGTTAAAGCACTGTAGTGTAGCCAGTTCACTTTGACAGAAGCTGTGAATGACTTTGTAAATAATTGTGTGTGTTGATTGTGTCATGAATTGTTTTGGTCATTCACTACATGCGTAATGTGATTGTCTTATGAATTGTTTCTGGCTGATGCATGTCAGAGTGTCCTTGATTCTGTTGCAGTTGACATGCATGTTTTTCTTGTTAGCTTTGACATAGACGCTTTTAGCAGAGACGCTTTTAGCCTGCATGCATGTTTTTTCCCCCTAGTTTTTTTGTTTTTTTTTTTTGTTTTTTTTTTTTTTTTTTTTTTTTTTTTGAAAGATACTAATATTACTACCAGTATTGAAACATGGGAGTGTACACAAAGATTTTCTGTTCATTCTGAGTTTAACACTGTATATTTTTGTACGAATGAAACTGTACATGTCGAAGCTCTGTGTTTAATGTACATTTTATTTATCATTATCATATTATTCAGAGGATGGTGTGTGAGACTTCTGACTTAAAAATACAGTCTGGATTTTCTTACTGTAGGTGTGGTCCTAAGTGTGTGTGTGTGTGTGTGTGCATAAAACTTTTAAACTTTGATAAAAGCTTTGGATGACATCATGTGTATTGAATGTGTCATGAATTGTTTACATTCATTGCAGGCATTGTGCTACAGGTGGGCATGCATGTTTGTAATGAGCACTGTCACCAGCCTTGTTTCTCAGTATATGCATGCCTTCACCCAACTTTATTATTCACAAAATATTCGTTTTACATACAGCAATATTGAAATTGTTTGGTGTAAAGGTATTTCATTAACAAACACTGAGCTGTACTCAAAGAATATTATGGCCAATTTTGTTGTGCATGCCTTAAGTGTTGTGTTTGATGTGCTCTGTTATTATCATTTATTATATAATTGCTCAAGAATGGCGCGTTCTGACCTAAAGACACAAGTTGGACAGAGATACAGGTTGGAATTTTCTTTTTTTTTTCAAAAAGAGCTCTGCTTGATGTTTGCTATTTTAAGTGACAGGTAATTATTTTTCTTTTTTTTGCTTTTACAGTGATGATGAAAATCTGCCCATGACTGATTGTGATGCAGCACCAAACCTCATCCAAGCCACATTTTGTGAAAGCTGGATCCAGTTTAACGAAGAATGGGCACCTCTTCTTTTTACTGCCTGTGTTTAGAGGTAAGGAGGGTGTGTGTGTGTGTGTGTGTGTGTGAAAGAGCAGAAGATGTTTAAAGTTTTTTTCAGAAGATGACATGCGGATCATGTGTGTTTTGTCATAGTACTGTAGTGTAGAAAGTTCTTCATTTAGACAGAAGCTGTTAAGGACTTTGGTAGCAGTTAATTGCGTTGATTATATCATGAATTATTTTCGTAATTCACTGCATTGTGTAAAGTGAAAGTCACATGAATTGTTTTTAGTCACTGTATATACTGGTAGTGTCTTTCATTCTGTTTCAGAGTGGCATGCATTTTCACTGTAAACTCTGAAAATGACACTTCTGCTCTATGTGGATAGGTTCTCACCCGTTTTGTACATATGCTCTGTGTGTATGTGATTTTCCTCTTATTTGTACTTCCACTGTGTGTGTGTGTATGCGTTTTTCCTGTTTTGTACTTCCACTCTGTGTGTATGTGTTTTTTCCATAGTTCTACTCTGTATGTATTTGTTTTTCCATACTCTGCTCTGTATATATGTGTTTTTCCATAGTTTTGTTCTTCTGCTCTGTGTGTATTTTTGTTTTTCCACAGTTTTGTTCTTCTGCTCTGTATGTATGTGTTTTTTCCATAGTTTTGTTCTTCTGCTCTGTATGTATGTGTTTTTCCATAGTTTTGTTCTTCTGCTCTGTATGCATGTGTTTTTCCACAGTTTTTGTTCTTCTGCTCTGTATGCATGTGTTTTTCCAGTTTTGTTCTTCTGCTTGTTCTGTTTTTCCAGTTCTGTTCAGTCTGCTGTGTTTTTTCCAGTTTTTGTTCTTTTTTTTGTGTTTGTTCTTCTGCTCTGTCTGTATGTGTTTTTCCACAATTTTGTTCCCCTGCTCTGTGTGTATTTTCCCAGCAGTTTGTTTTACAGCTGACTGACTGGGGTCGAAACACTGGGATGTACATCATGATTTTGTGTTTGTTATGAGTACATGGATTAGTTGTTCTGTGTACATGAAACTGTGCCTGTCCTTGGTTTTGTGTTAATGCATTGTATTCATCATTTTTATAGGATTACTCGAGAGATGGCTTGTGAGACTTGTGATCTAAGGGAGAGTGTGGATTTTCTTTAGATGTGGTTCTGATGTGTATTTATTTGGAAAGAACTCTGGTGTAAGCAGTTCAAACAACAGGGTAATCTTTTTGTTCTTCCACAGTGAAGCTGGTGATCTGCCTGAGGAGGATGTTTAATGCAGCAGCAGCAGACCTTGTCTGGGCAGCACCATCTGAAAGCAACAGAGCATTTTTCTCTCCTACTAATTTGTGAGTAGATGTGTCTGTCTCTGTGTTTGCATGAGAGAGCAGAAAATGTTTAAAGCTTGATGGAAGCGTTGGATGATGCTAAGATCATGGGTGTTGTCATAGCACGGTAGTGCAGCCAGTTCTTCACTTTAACAGCAGCTGTCAGTGACATTCTGAACTCTGTCTGTAGATACACATTTTAGGAGGAACTAGCCTTCCCCTGTGTATGTGCGATGTTTGTGGTTGCATAACAGTTGCTTATATTTATAGACTTGCTTTTGTAGCATGTTTATGCTGCTGCCCATATGTGAGTTGTATGTAAACAAAAAGTTGATAATTGTGTGTTGAGTATGTCTTTAGTTATTTTTTCAGCCATTGCACTGAGTTGTGCAACAGTTTTCTTAGTTACCACATTTCTTTTGAATAACAACAGTATTGAAATTTTAGAGTTAAAAGGTGTTCTAGGAAGAAACACTGGGATGTACATAACAATTTTCTGTTTTAAAGGAATATATGGGCTATGTTTTATATGAAATTGTGCTTTGCATCTGTCTCTAATGCCACAGGCGATGCTGCTTGGGTTGAACAGTCAGCCCAGACAGATAACTAAACCTTAGGTGGGAAACACTCAAATGTTTACAGTGATGATGACAGTGTGCCTACAACTGATGGTTTAATGTTTTACAGTGATGATGACAATTGCCTACAACTGATGTTTAATGTTTTACAGTGATGATGACATCCACACCTACACTGATGTTTTAGTGTTTTTACAGTGATGATGATAATCTGCCCACAACTGATTAATGTTTTTACAGTGATGATGACAATCTGCCCTCAACTGATGTTTAATATTTTTACAGTGATGATGACAATCTGCCCTCAACAGATGTTTAATGCAGCATGGAACCTCTTCTGAGCAACATTCTGAGAAAGCTGGATCTGGTCTTATGGAGCACTTGGTCTTACTATCATGTGTTCAGAGGTAAGGAGGGCATTGGGTGTGTGCAAATGAACAGAAAATGTGTCAACTTTGACAGAAGCTTTGGATGACACCTAGATCATGTGTGTTGTCTTAGTGTTGTAGTGCAGCCAATTCTTCTTGACTGTGACAGAAGCTGTGAATGTCTTTGATAATGATTAACTGTGTTGATTACGTCATGAATTGTTTTCATCATTCATTGCATAGTGTAATTTGATGATCTCATGAATTGGTTTTTAGTCGTTGCATTAAAAAAAAAAAAAGTGTTATTCATTCTGTTCCAGGTTGGCTTGCATTTTTATTGTAAGCTCAAAAAATGACACTTTCACTCAGTATGCATGTGCTTATTCCCCACTTTAATTACTAACAAAATGTATGTTTTACTGACAGTATTGAATCACTGAGGTGTACATTATGATTTTCTGTTTATTAGGAGTATATAGACTAGTTGATTTGCACCCTGAAACTGTGCATGTCCTAGGTTTTGTGTAGTGCATCGTATTCATCATGTTTATATGATTACTCAAGGGATGGCTCATAAGACTTCTGACCTAAGGATACAGTGTGGATTTTCTTACTTTTAAGTGTGGTCCTAATGTAATGATTTGGAAAGAATGATGCTTGATGTTAGTTATTGAAACCAAACGGATATTCCACTTCTTCTAGCGTAAAGCTGCTGACGTGCCTGTGGATGATGTTCAATGCAGCAGCAGACCTTGTCTGGGCAGTGCCATCTGAAAGCTGGATCCAGTCTTATAAGACAGCATTTCTTCCTCCTGCTATTTTGTGAGTGTATATTTATGTCTTGTGTGTGTGTCCATGTGTGCCTGAGAGAGCAGAAAATGTTTTAAAGTTTAACAGAAGCTTTGGATAATGCCAAGATCATGGGTGTTGTCTCAGCACTGTATTGCTGTCAGTTCTTCACTCTGACAGCAACTGTCAGTGACATTGTCCCATCTATACACACATACAGGTCAGTTCTTCACTCTGACAGCAACTGTCGGTGACATTGTCCAATCTATACACACATACAGGTCAGTTCTTCACTCTGACAGCAACTGTCGGTGACATTGTCCAATCTATACACACATACAGGTCAGTTCTTCACTCTGACAGCAACTGTCGGTGACATTGTCCAGTCTATACACACATACAGGTCAGTTCTTCACTCTGACAGCAACTGTCGGTGACACTGTCCAGTCTATACACACATACAGGTCAGTTCTTCACTCTGACAGCAACTGTCGGTGACATTGTCCAGTCTATACACACATACAGGTAGACTAGTCTCTCCCTGTGTCTGTGCATGCAAGGCTGCACAACATTTGCTTATGTGTATCAGTTTGCTTATGTGGCACTTTTGACAGCAGCTGTCGGTGACACTCTCCCCCCCCTATACCCCCCCCCCCCTTTTTTTTTTTTTTTTAAAAGAGAATTTCTATACACAGTGAATGTGATCTTGTCTGAAAATCAACTATATTAATAAATTCAGTTTGAATACCTGAAGTTAGTTGTAGAAAGTGTCAAAAAAATGCAAGGCTGCAAACAAAAAAAAAAAAAGTTTGTTATGCATTGCTGTACACTCACCCCCCCCCCCCCCACCCCATTTTTTTTGGTAGCACATTCTAACCGGCGTATGCTGCTGCCCATATGGGAGTTTTGTGTGGAAACAAAAAAGTTGATAAATTCAGTTTGAATACCTGAAGTTAGTTGTAGAAAGCAAAAAAAAAAAAGAAAAAAAAAAGTGTTATGTTTTGCTGTACACTCAGATGGTGTTGCCCATGTTTGGTAGCACATTCTTGTTGGCGTATGCTGCTGTTTGATATTGTGTGTGTTGAGTATGTATTTAGTTATTTTGCAGCCATTGCACCGAGTTGTGTAATAGTTTTCTTAGTTACCACTTTTTTTTTTGAATAACAACAGCATTGAAATTATTTAGAGTTAAAAGTGTTCTAGGAAGAAACACTGGGATGTACATAACAATTTTCTGTTTTAAAGGAATATATGGGCTATGTTTTATATGAAATTGTGCTTTGTCCCAAGTCTGATTGATATGCTCTGTATCAACTACTTTTTAATGACAGATAAAGGAATGGCTTGTGAGGCTTTCTGATCCAGAGATAATGAGGGATTTTTGTACTCTAAATGAGTCTCTAATGAAATAACTTGCAAAGAGATGATAGCTATGTAGGCAAAAGGGTAATCTTCTTCTTGGTTTACAGTGAGACTGCTGATGTCGATGTCGAAGCTGCAGCTGACCTCATCTGGGCAACGTCTTCAGAAAGCTGGATCCAGTCTTAAAGAAGGATGCTTCCTTCTGCCATCTTGTGAGTAGATGTGTGTGTGTGTGTGTGTGTGTGGTGTGTGTGTGTGTGTGTGTGGGGGGGGGTTACGGGGTTACGTGGTACATTGATGGTATGAAAGTGAAACTTATCTGCCTTTTGGGGGGGAGGAAGAGGAGGGGGATAAAGGGGACTTGAGGGGAACGGGGAGAGGGGGAGGACACACAGCACACTGCAAAATGCCATAGCATCATGTGTAGTGCTCTTTGGCACTGGTGTGAAAGTAGTCTTTTATTAGGATGTTGGCACGTGCATACGTATGTATTCAGCATACAGTTGTTCATGATTTTTTATTGGTGTGAAATTTGTCATTGATTCAGTTTCATATCTTTTCAGTGGTGAAAATCAGAAGAGATGAAAATGTGGAACAGTTGAGGACGCTGATGTTGGTTAGTATCTCCATGTGTGTGTGTGTCCAAGTGTGCTGTAAATCTTTAAACTCTGACAGTGAAGCAACTTAAGAGATGTGCTGCTGTAGCAGTGTAGTGGCAGCCAGTTTGTCTCTCTGACAAAAGCTGAATGATAAAAGCTGAGTGTGTGTCTCTGACAAAAGCTGTGAATGATAAAACTAAGTGGACTGATTGTGTCTTCGACAAAAGTGTGTGTCTAATGAGGTGTAAAGCTCTGACAAAAGCTGTGAATGATTAGAACTAAGTGTACTGATTGTGTCTCTTTGACAAAAGCTGTGAATGATGATGATAATGAGGTGTATTAATGATTGTGTGTCTCTGACAAAAGCTGTGAATGATTAGAACTAAGTGTACTGATTGTGTCTCTTTGACAAAAGCTGTGAATGATTAAAAGTAACTGTACTGATTGTGTCTCTTTGACAAAAGCTGTGAATGATGATAATGAGTGTGTATGATTGTGTGTCTCTGACAAAAGCTGTGAATGATAATGACCAAGTGTATTGACGGTGTCAGAAAGTGTTGTCAGTCATTGCATTGAGTGATGGCCATTCATTCTGTAACAGTTTGATGTGCACTTTGACATATAGTACCGACACTTTCATTCTCACACTGTATGTATGCATTTTTCTGTATTTTGCTATTCATCAAAATCATGTTGTTCAAAATTATGCCAGGAAGACACACTGGGGATGTACTTAGGAAGAAATAAAAATGTTGTAAGATTGCCGTTTGACATGCTCTGTATGTCATTTTGATACAATGGTTACAGAGACAGTTTGTGAGTTTTATGGCTTGTGAGACCTGAAGTGAGCAATATCTGTGGAAAGCTGCATCCAGAGAAAACCTTGCTTTCTCTTATCTTGTGGGAAGGTGTGTATGTTTGTGTGTGTGCGGGGGGGGGGGGGGGGGTGGGCGGTATGTTTTACATTGTTTTTTCTTAACAGTTAAATTTACTGGCTTTATTTGTGTGGAGTGAAGGAGGAGGGCAGGGGATGATAAGTTAGTTGCATGCGAAGTTGTAATAAGTAACACCTCCCTTTGCAAGTGTTTTGTAGATGTCCTCATCTGTGTACTTCACATTTCATAGTGCAGCCTCTGGGCACACTCTTGTTCATCAAAGCTAAAGAAAAGAACACTAACAGTTGTTGTTTTGTTGTTATTTTGCAGGGAGGCTGCAGATCTGTCTGGTGCTGAAGTGAAAGCTGTGACAAGACGTGTGTGGCTGGACTGCCTCTTCTGATGAAACTGTTCTTTGATACTGGCGTTTATCCTGACAGCTGGAAAAATCCATAAGTTTACACTGTTTCAAGAAGGGCGAGATTGTTAATCTAAATATTTTTGAGGCATTTTTTTCTGTAGTATTTGTAGCAAACTTCATATAACTGGAGAACGTTAAATGGGGATTAAATACGGTTATTCCACAGTCATTCTATTCACTCCGTTTGCTGCGGTTCAGAAACAATTTACAAATAATAATGACAGAAACAGTTGTATTGCTGCATAAAGAGTTGGTATTGTGCAGTAAAAGCCAAGATAAGATAAAGAGCAATATTATCTGAGTTTGTCATGTGCACAAGTGGGTTAAACAAGGAGATGTCTGCAGCCTGCAACATTTTGTCTTTGTTCAAGTGCTTGATCCTTTAGAATTGTTTGTGCTGCTTTTTTGCTGGTGACATTGTACTGTCAGTCAGTAGTTGGTCTCCAGAGACAACTAAACAATTTGTACTTTGTATTAAGTAGACCAGAATGAAATGGTAGTATGAATACTCTGCAGCAAGGAGACTAGAGTGAAATAGTAGTATGAATAAGACAAGTATTGTCATGTTTCCCTGCAGCAAGCAGACTAGCATGAAATAGTAGTATGAATAAGACAATATTGTCATTTTTCCCAACAGCAAGTAGACTAGAATGACATACTGATAGGAATGAGACAAATATTGTTGTGCTTTACTGCAGCAAGCAGACTAGCTTGATATGTTAATATTGTGTAGCCAGGTGCTGCAATGTGCACATATCTCTTGGTGACCTGTAGCAGACGAAATGTTTTGTTAGAAAGTTACCTTCCCCCTTACCTCCCTTGATTGATGAAGTGTGATTATTTGTGTAAACTCCTTAAAATGTCTCGGAACCTATATTATCATACAGACACCACCGCAGGCACAAAAATTAATGTATTTCATTCACTACAACTATACTGGATGGGAAAGCACATATTTTCCTCTAAACTTATATTTTGCACATTAAGTTTGGTTTTTTTTTTTTATCCTCCGCCAGCCAAACCTTGAAGATTTTTTATTTTGCACAAAGTATGAGAAAAACTGCAGAATCCAAAAGTATACTCAGAAAGTAAGGTCTGTAAGATCTCATTTTGTACATCGCATGCCTAGGATATTTTCCTCCTGAGCTTACAACTATAGGAAATGACAGATAATGCCGACCTCTCTAGAACGGTCGACTTGTTTGCTTCACTCTTTGTCAGTGTTGGAGTTTGGGCTCAATTGTCATTGTACAAAATTCAGACTTTCCTATCTTTATGATGGCTCCATTTCTATGACAAATAGAACTGAAAATGTATAGAAATTATTATCCAGTAGTCCATTATCACATAATAGTTTTTAATCAAAAATCATACCAAAAGCTCATGTCGTCAGCTGGGCGAGGAGGAAGCCAGTTGTGTATTGTATCAATTTTCAAACACAAGTTTTCGGCTTGGACACAGTTTTCGTCAATCAAATTAACATGAAAAGAGTGAAGTGTGAAAAGAGTGAAATGTCTGCTGTGTTCATTCATTATCAAAATATTTCATACTTTTGGTATTTATTATTGCAATGGGAAAAAGTATAGTACAGACTCATTACATGTGGGTTCATTCGCTGACTTTAAACATCAATGATTTAATTTTAAAAAAAAAAAAAAAACATAAATAAAATAATAAGTGACATGCTTCATTTTATTCCTTGGGTTCTGTGATTTTCATCAACAGTAAATATGTTTGAATGTTTTGAATGGACAGCAAGTAGGACAACACAGAAAGCACAAATTTCTGTCAGTTCCATCCTCACGTTGCCCGTTTTGTCTGTGGCACTGTGTTGCTGGCTTCATGGTGCAAATAACTGCTATATATGTTACAGTAGATTTATCACATCAGGAAATTTATAAATTTCCTAAACATTTCAGTAAACTTATAGATTTACTGTTTCACTCAGGAAGTTCACAAATTTCTGAAATTTTTTTTTTAGGAAATTTATGAATTTCCTGATTTTAAAGGCCAGGAAATTTATAAATTTACTGAAACCCTGTGCACAAGAGACAATAAACTTTATTGAATGCAATATATGATTTTTATGCTTAAAACATTATGAGAATAAAAAAAAAAAGCATATACGTGATGACGATGACGATTTACACCACACATATACCACATCCTATAAAAATGTTCAAGTTGATGTTTCATTTATTGTGGCAAGAGAGGCTTCCATGACATTGGGAATCACACATGAGTTTTGCTTTGAAGTATTTGCATTTGTTTGTTTGGCACCCCCCCCCCCCCCCCCCCCCCCCCCCCCCCCCCCCCATAATTGATCTTAGTGTAGCCTTGACCCCCCTGATGCTGATTCTGCAACAACTGCTGATCGCAGAGACACCTGTTTTTCAAGATTGACATCAGTCATCGAAAGCAGTCTTTGAGGGCATAGATCAAACTGGTGTCGTGAATACCCTCCCCTCAAAACCCCGGCCTTCACTGCAATGGTACAAATGTCAGTGTTGAGGTTCCTGTTTTAAGACCTAAAATGTTTCTGGCATCGCCTCTGCCATGATCGACTATGGGCACTGGCACTGCCACATTGTCACCTACATCTCCACATTGAAATCCACCCTGCTTCTTTTTACCATTCGTTTTGCTTGACACAGTTGACCAGTGAAAGCCTTTTTTTCGAGCCTGTGTAATTCTTTCACTGCTGTCAGTTAACCACAGTGCTGTCAGGGGTAGCAGGCTTCACTACTGTCATAGCAGAGGTAGCTGTATGTAGTGCGTCAGTTGTGATGATGGCTGTGCTGATAAAGTCAGGTTCCACTGTGTGATGAGGTGCTGTGGTGTGTCAGCTGTGCTAATGGCTGTGTAAAGTAGCAGGTTCCGCTGCTGTCTTAGTAGCAGAGTCAGATGATGATGATGCATCAATTGATCAGGAAACGGGATCAGCTGATGTGAAGGCAGATTGAGGCAAATCCAGTCTTGCAATGTCTTCCTCTGTCTCTAAATTATTCACGATTTCATGTGACAATGTTGATGTTGTCAATCCAACAGGAGCCTCGTTTCCGAACAAGGCTGAATACAGTGATTGTTTTATTTCAGAATGGAGGGAGGAGCTTTTTTTTTGGAACTGAACAAACTTGATTCCTGTTACCCAGTCTTGGGCGTCATTGTCTGCGAGCCAAGCTACCAGCAGGGATCAATGTCACCATTTGCACGTTCAACTGATCCCTGGCTTTGGGGGTGTCGGGGCTTTCCGTGAACCATTTTTAAAGCAGGCCAGAATTCCTTCAGTTCTGGAATGGCGTTAGCTGTAAATTCTGGCCATTATCACTGTGAAGTATCACTGGAGCACCCAGCAAAAGAAAAATGTCCAGAAGACCCCATGCAGTATTTCCCCGTGCCCAACAAACCACACACACACACTGAAGTTGCTTACCATGTCCACGAAGTTTGAGAGTGTGCCGTTATAAAACGGAAACTATGATCTTTTCTAGACAACAGCAGTGTCAGATCGCTTGTCACGTTTTTAATGACAAAGGCTGTAGAGAGAGAGGGAGAACGAGAGAGAGAAATATCTGTGGTGATTTACAGTGAAAAAGATGATCAGATGCTTACTTTCTGAGATGATGATATTCCCTTTGGCTTCTTGATGCATCCCTTGCCAGCAGCACATTTAACATCATGTAGAATCTTGCTGTACTCTGATTTCGGGAACAGATTGTAACTATTGGCTTGATACTGTTTTAAACAGTTTTTTTTTTTTTTTTTTTTTTTTTTTTTTTTTTTTTTTTACAATCACTTGCCATTGCGTTTGACCCAAATGTCCTAAACAACTCGGAGCAAACTGAATTTATTTGCTATGAAAAAGCCTCGCACCCGAGTTGTCCTCTCTCTCACTGGTGAAGTGGGTTCATTTGTCAAGATAACACATATCGGCATTTTTGTAAGTTTGACAAATTTACTGAAAGTACTTTAAGTTTTCAGTAAATTCAATAAAACTATATGCTTCAAAACTCGGGTAACTTTATAAATTTACTGAAATGTGTAGGAAATTTATAAATTTCCTGCTTTGATAATTTCTCTCTCTCTCTCTCTCTCTCTCTCTCACACACACACACACATATATATATATATATATATATATATATATATATATATATATATATATATGGTTCATACAGGTCTTGGAAAGTCTGGAAATTTGAAGTCCATTTTTTGCAGAGACCCTGGAAAAGTCTGGAAAATTGCACTATGGCTTGGAAATTGAAGAATCAAGCACAATTGCTTGATATCATGCATGGCTGCTAATAATTGTCAGCATCATTTAGCATTTACAATGAAAAAAACACCATTATTCTGTGCCCTCAAATGCAACATTTCATGATTGCATACTTTCACTTTTGCCATCAAATTACTTCTGAGTTACTTCCCCTACATCAAGGTCTTAACAACATCCGGATCTTCAGCCATTTCTGTCATTGCTGCTTGTTTTTGTTTGAAGATGGGAAAGTGTTCTTACAGTGCGCTTTGGCTTTATAACCTCATTTTAAGACATTGCATTATCAAGAAAGTTTTGAAAACTGTAATGACAATGCAGGTCCTGGCCTGGAAAAAGTCTGGAATTTTGAGTTGTTTTTCCTCTATGAACCCTGGTTATTATAACAAAGCACTGTAGCAAGAGGATGTGTACCTGGGGGCTTTGGAAGAGAAATGAAAGGGAAGAAACTTAACTTCATTTCCTCCCAGTTCTCTTTGGCTGGCTGTTATCCCTTGGTTCCTGAACCTACAATCATCTGCCTGTCTTCACTTGCACTCTCTACCACTCCAAACCATCACAATCAATTAGACGAATATTGTGGGATCTCTTGCATGTACTTCGTAGTTATGCATGCAGTCATGGTTATCTTTCACGTTTTGTACCAAGTTGGAAAGCAATTCGTTCAGTGGTTTAGCGAAGTTATTTGATTGATTCACAAGAGCAGCCAAATTTACAATGTGGAGCAGAAATATGGGCCTTTGAGAAAGATGCCTTAATTGGAAAAGTGCATTTGTATATACATAAGTGCTTTTTACATGAGAACAACTAGTGATCTGGTTTATGATGAACATATCCAAGAGCTCAACTTCACATGGGTAAAAATCAATAGTTCTGAAAACGCTGTCTCCACCATCAAACCTGCTATCAAACGTTGTCCCTCCAGTAGTCAAATGGTGCTTTAAGAATACTGAAAAATCTGTAATGAGAAACGGCTCTTGCTCTCTCTGAAATGTCTGCAAGTGTATTTAGCAATGAGCAACTGACCTGAGCTCTTAATCATGGTCTGAGGTGCCGAACCAAAGTCAATTCACATGGGCCAAACACTGGTCCCCACCCCCACCCCTTCCTCTATTAAATAATTAACACCTGTATTTCTACAAAACTGTACAGGTAAACAGGTCTGGGCATGACCTTATGTATAATAGCAACAGATTTGCTGAATGACTGTATGTATAATACCGATAGATTTGCTCCATATAAACTCTACACCTATTTACATATAAACTGGACATGTCCGATAAGGCATGAATTCAAATATTACACTGAACCGTATAATTTCAGGTTAATTCTCTTACTATCAAAATTTGAATTAAGCTTTTTGTATTTATGAAGCAAACAGGATGTACTTTTTGTAGCACATTTACACAATATAATCATTTGTATGTTGCTTGTATAACCCCCCCACACTGATTCATATTTTTTTTTTTTTATTATTCATATTCCTTTTTTAATTATTCATATTCCTTTTTTTTTTTTTTTTTTTTTTCACATTTCTTTTTTTTTTGTCAACTTCAATGTTATTAACCCCATCCCCCTACTTCCTTTTGCTGTCCACCTGCCTTTATGTCACACATAAAGACTTTTTTTTTTTCTTGGGGGGGGGGGGGGGGGGGGGTATTCAGTGGCTTTCTTTTATTGAGGAGGTGGGTGGCAAGCTTAAATTCATCCATATAGTGTCACAAACAATCAAGCAGTGTCAACATTGTCTATAGGTTTAAAATCAATAAAATGTTGCTAAAACAAATTATGAGAAGGAAAAAAAAAATTAAAACTATGTTTCTAACAAACAGATGCCAGACAAACAATTCAAGGACAATGCTGGCATTGCTCTCATTTTTGTAGCACTACATGGATACATTCATCAAGTAGAAAATTGAAAAGCCTAGGGCTAAATAGGAGGCAAATCCCATTTCCTGCCCAGTCCACCCTTAATACCTTTCTTCTCAACTACAAAGTATCTGTTACTCAGCGAACAGAATTTAATTGGTACAGAGGTACTGAGAGAAATAGAATTCACTGCACAAAGCTTGATTAAAGTGCTATGAAAATAATCTCTAACTTTCCTAAGATGACTCATTCCTGGACTGTACATCTGAGAGTGTATATGAAACAACCTTATGGCTTTTGAAAGGACCAAAAAAATTTCCTTTTACACAATTCTACTTAAAAAACCTTAATTTTCACTTTGAAACAAGCCCCAGCTGATACTCTTTTTGGAACTGTGAAGAAATTAAGATGAAAAAGGTAAAACCCTTAAGATTCATGGTGAACATTTTGGAGCATTAAGATTCAGTGTTAGAAAATACATGTCCTTTCATTTGTACGATGGAAAATGTCGCCTTTCTTTTCATTGGTATGGGCCATTATTTCTTTGAATCGGTGTGCTTTGGGGGCTTAACATTTCATGTAACAAATATTTTCTTTCAATTTTTATTTTTGGAACTGTGTGATGCTGCAAAGTTAAACGATGAAATCAAAACTAAATGATTACAGTCTTTCAATCCTGATATATCTTATTACCATGGTACTATAAACTGCTTGTTTGGGTAGTATCTTGTACACATGCACAAAAATTTAAACCCATGTTCAGATCGTCCATGCAGTACAAGAAACCATGTATGATGAACCAACAAGACCATATGAAGGAACAAGAGACCTATTTAATTTGCATTGAAAAACACAAATGTATTGCATATCTTAAAAAAAGGTGAATGCACATATATACAAAAGAAAATGAAATAGGGGGAAATGTTTCCCTTTATCCATAAGCACACCAAGCAGTAGTATTCTTGTAATGTGTTGTACTCTGAAAAACGGATACCAGCTTGTTCTTCTACATGTACACACGCAGAGCATTGCACAAGTTCAGGTTTTTGTCACTGTAGCTCAGCCGACCACACAGCATCTTGTCAGGGATGGTGTCAGTCCAGCAAAAAAAAAAAAAAAAAAAAGTCCCATCACAAAAAAACAACTCTGTCTACTGAAAAAACAGATGCAGAAAAGAAATGAACAGCAATATGCAACTGTGACATGGTGGCTCAATTATATCTTGTAACCCACAAAAAAAGGAGGTACAGTCCAATTGGGCAAATACAGGAGTGGACTGTTAGTGAAGCGTTTACAAAGTTTCACCGACAGAAAAACAAGAGTTTTTAGAGTTTTTAGACAAAGTCAGGAGAATGGTCCATAAAAGCAGGACACAACAAGCATTACCCGGAGTTTATGTAATGCGCAATGTGTAATGCGCAATGTACACAGAGAACAGCAAGCGCACACATGTATAGTCAACATTACATAGACACGGGAGTAAATGCCTGTATATACACATGTGTGTTATGCTATGTATATGCCTATCCAGTGCTCAATGTACATATGTACAAAGTATACGCAATGTTCTGTACAACATACAGTGTATTGCATACATGCATGGAAGCCAAGCATTGGATACTCAGATGCACACAAAGCATTGTACACACATACACAGGTTTTACACACACACAAACTAGCAGTCTGCTGGGCTATCGGTGTAATGCTTGATTTCATTTAATGCTTCAAATGAAAAGATTTTTCATTTCTTTCTGATTTACACATGGGTTTTAAGTTGCGTGGGCTCCAACATCAGAACTTGATTTGACCTGGAACTTGTAACTGAAAAGTGTTCATTTGGCCCTTGAAGGTGCACACTCGTCCCCTGCTGCAGTACTATTCGGAGTCCCTCAAGGCACCGTATTAGGACCGCTGCTATTTTTTTTAGCATATATCAATGACCTGCCGGATGTAGTCAAGTCTTCACACACCAGTTTGTTTGCAGATGACAGTCTCCTCTACAGGAAAATCTGAAGTCGCCAGGACCAAGCCTAATGCTACAAGCCGACCTCGCTCACTGGAAAGACTGGGAGAACACTTGGCAAATGAGCTTCAACGCAAGCAAGTGCAACACCATCCAAGTCTCTCCAAGCAGACGCAAGCTAGTTATACAGACAGATTATACCCTCCATGGACAAACACTGGACACGGTGAGCTCCAGCAAGTACCTAGGCGTGACCATGGCAGAAGATCCATCTGGACCCGACATGTGGAAACGGTGGCAGCTGGTGAGCTCCAGCAAGTACCTGGGCGTGACCATGGCAGAAGATCCATCTGGACCCGACATGTGGAAACGGTGGCAGCTGGTGAGCTCCAGCAAGTACCTAGGAGTGACCATGGCAGAAGATCTATCTGGACCCGACATGTGGAAACAGTGGCAGCCAAAGAGAACAGAACAGTGGGCTTTCTCAGAAGAAACTTCAGGGACTGCACCCAGGAGATCAAAGCTGCCACGTACACCACCATGGTCAGACCTACACTGGAATACAGCTCCACTGTATGGGAATACAGCTCCACTGTATGGGATCCACACCTACACCAAGACACCCAACCCCTGGAGAAGAGGAGAGCAGTGAGATACGCCTGCAACAACTTCCATGACAGGACACCAGGCGCTAAATAGACACGACTGCTTGAACACCTCAAGTGGGACAGCCTTGAAGAGCGCTGGGCCATAACAGACTTTATGATGCTCTACCGTATCCACAACAGGCTGGTAGACCTAAACCCCTCCACATTCCACCGCCCTTCAGACAAATGGACTAGAGGCGCACACAGAAATTCACCAGGAGCAGGTTACACCCACCCATCCCACCCCAGTACAGTACTGTACCACTCCCCGCACCATCAGAGAATGGAACCAGCTACAAACCATCACGTCAGCACCCTCACTGGAGGCGTTCAGGCGCCACCTGAGCTGCAGTCCCCACTACCTGCAGCCACCCCCAGTCTCCCCCTGAACCCTCCCATCAACCCATGTACATAGTTTTAAAATCAGTTCCATTTTTTAACCAACCAAGCCTGGGACACTGCAAAGCGACAACATCACAACGCAGAGCCTACTACGCAAACGGACAGGCTCTATAATTGGAAGAAGAAGAAGATCCAGTTCCTGGCACTTCTACTCTACCAGTCTGGACCCCTAGGTTGTCTACACACTCAATATTGTGTCATTATTCCCACTGCAAATCTTTCCACATACCAGTATACCAGTAGTTTTTTTAAAAAAATATCGTGCTGGCTTTAAGCACACCACTGGTAAACCTGATTTCCCTATGGGAACATTCTGGAAGTGCTTTCTGCAGCACTGGCTGACAAGAAAAAAAAAAAAGGAAAAAAAAAAGTATTAATAATACACAATTTTGATTGATTGCTAATCTACCTTCCTAGGAGTAACAGACAAGCGAGAAGATCCTGGCCCTGGCCCTTCAGGGACTGAGCACACTAACACAGAACATTGTAACACCTCGATTATTGATTACAAGAATAGTGATGATTCACATTAAACATACATAAACGTACTCATACACTAAAAGTGTCACCCCCACACACAACCACAATATCAGAGTATAATTCCTATGCGGAAAGAGGATACATAAAAAGTATCATTCACCAAAAAAAAATCTTCAGCAAAGCGTGAGGAGGAATGAACAGTGGCTAATGGGGCAGTCGTGTTCAAGACACCAGCATACAGTCATAGTCAACATTCTTGAGGGTGGGGACTGAAAGTAAGGGATTCAAATCTGTGCCATTATGATGGGAAAAAAAAAAGTATAAAGCCAAACACAGACAAAAAAAAAAAAGAGAAACAAAACCACCATCCCCCATCCCTAAAAAGAACACAAAGGATTATGTCAGCAGTACCCTGGCTCACACACCTACACTGCTGGAGTACATTATCCATTTTTTCCCACACTGACACTGGCATGAACTGACACAGCATGTCCAATTGTTACCAGCAGCAAATCATTTGGAAACGTAGCACTTGTAAACAGTGACAACCATTGTGAAAAAGTAAGTGAACTGTTTTGAAACGTAGCATTTCTGAACAGCAACAATCACTTTTGGGTAAGTAAGTGAACTGTTTGTTGGTCAAACCACGAGCACACCTCTTTTACCAAGCCATCGTCTTTTTGCAAAAAGGCTATACATAAAACATCTGCGCAATATCGGAGCTCACATGCTGCTGTTCCATGCTAAGTTTAGGACAACTTTTATGATGCCACTTTTTTGTGGTGATTGTGCATGCACACGTGCATACCTTTGTGCACACTTGCTTGCAAGAAAGTAATAATCACTGAACAGTTTCCACATTTTTTCTTTAGATGTTGTCTATTGCAAGAGTTAATTTTCCAAATACACATGAACAAAAAAAATGAACTAGGTTTGATTTTTCTTCAGACGTTGTCTATTGCATGAGTTAATTTCCAAATACACATGAACAAAAAAAAAAATGAACTAGGTTTGATTTGTGACTTAAGGCAAAGCACAGAACAGAAATGATGTTGAAAGTCAGAGGCGGAGAGGGGAAGAATGTACTAAGGAATGTGTTGGCCTGGGTAAGGAGTGTGAAAGGCTGGGGTGTTGGGTGGTAGGGATGGGGGGTGGCAATGAACTCCATTGGGTGGACTGTCAACACCAGAGACTTGCATTTTTTTTTTTCCAAAAAGCTAATAATGATAAGGAAAAAAAAAAAAAGCCAAAAGCTTAAAATTATGGCGGAGGGACAGGAACAAGATTTGTGGTACGTCACTGCCTGTTATGTGTACCCAGGAGAGTTACGACTGACAGGAAAAAGGGTTTCCAGAACAAAGACGAGAATGGCTACAAGGCAGAACACGACAGGCATTTGCTCCGAGTCTATTAATGCTCAATGTATTGTGCGTGTACACATGTGCTATGTACACAGAGCATTAAACACACACACACACACACACACACACACACACACACTCGCACACATTGAGCATTATATAGACACTGAGTAAATGCCTTCAGATATTTGTGTAATGATCTCTGTATATGTGTATCCAGTGCTCAATGTACAAGTGTGTATGCAAGCTTCTGTTTGACATGTAAACATAGTACTGTTACACACACATGAACATTAAGTATTGGATACCCAGATGTGCACAGAGAGCATTGCACACACACACACACACACACACACACACACACACACACACACTGTACACAGGTATTTTACACAAAAGTACATATATCATGCTGGTGTTCAACAAACCACTGGTAAAACTGCATTTCCTATGGAAACTACATTTAGGGAGTGTTTTTTATGCAGCTTGACTGATCACATAAAAAGAAATCTTAATGATACGCAATCCAGAAAAAAAAAAAAAACTCTTAATGATACACACAATTTTAACTGATTGCTAATCTTGAATGATAAGGATAGGATATCTAAATGATAACAATCAGAACAAGCTCTTCATGATACACAATTTTGATTGATTGCTTATCTTAACTGATAAGGATGGGATACTAACACAGTACACCATTACATAATAAAGAACTGATTATTACAATGTATTGCCACTTGCTCCAGAGAAAGCCTACTCCAATTTATCCACCATCTGTCTCATTTTCACCCATCACTCCAGTACACACACAATATATCTCCTCCTTCTGTCACTTTTTTGGATATTGTTATTCTCTCTCCAGCCTGACCAGGACAACCTTAAGACCAGTGCATTTTATAAATCTACCGACTCCCACTCTCATCTGCTTCACTCCTCAAGCCATCCTGCCACTGCCAAAAACAGTCTGCCACATTCAGTGCATTTTATAAATCCACTGACTCCCACTCTCATCTGCTTCACTCCTCAAGCCATCCTACCACTGCCAAAACAGACTCCCACTCTCATCTGCTTTACTCCTCAAGCCATCCTGCCACTGCCCAAAAAGGTGCCACATTCACAGTGTGTGAGACTGAAACAGATATGCAGTGATGCTACTGACTTTGAAAAGGAAGCAGTGAAAATGTGTTCCTTCTTCACTTCCCGCCAATACCCTGAGAACATAGTTTATGAAACACTCAAAGTGACACGCTCAGCAGCCCTCAGTTCCAGACCTTCTTAAAGACCATGATGGCAGAATAATTGCAGTGCTCACCTACCACCCACACAAGCTTGCTGTTCACAATATTCTGCTTAGAAATTTCCATGTTTTGCAAAATGATCCAGTACTGAAAACTGCATTTCCCAAACCACTGTTGATTGCATTTCGTAGAGATACAAACTTTCAAAACCTTGTGAGAGCATCAGTCCAGCATCCCTCCAGTGGCTTTTTTCCTTCTTGCGGAAATCAACCCTGCCCCAAGAAGAACTGCAAAACCTGCCCCTTCCTCAGTTCTGCCATCACTGTCACAGGCCCACTTGCAACATTCACAATAAGATCTTCCTTCACCTGCCAGTCATCCAATTTTGGTCTACATCATAACCTGCACACTTTGTGACAAACTGTACATCAGAGAAACCTATCGCTCACTCAACGACTGTTCACTGAACATCTTAGATCCATGAAACTTCAGTACAAGAACCCTACTGGAGGGCATTTTAACAGCCCCATGCACACATACTCTCACAACAAAGTTGCTGCTGTCTGGCAGAATAAAGCCAGCATGACATCGAAAATTCATGGAATCCTGGCTGATCAAACGACTTGGCACCACTACACCAACAGGACTTGGCATCAAAGAATAATTTCTCTCTCTCCTCCTCCTCTCTCACTCTGTTCTCTGCATGCCCCCCCCTCCTCTCTCTCTCTCTCTCTCTCTCTCTCTCTCTCTCTCTTCAACTTCACTTTCCTTTTTCCTTTCTCATAACACATCTGATTTCTACTCGGCCCTGCAGCCACTTGCTTGAGTTTGCTATCACCATGATTTATATCACCTTTCCATGTTTTAAATTGCTATGTTATTATAGTTCTTTACCACTGGAAAAGGGTTTCAGCCCAAAACATTTGGTCATTCATATCTTTTTTTTCCTTGAATTACCATTTCCACCCTCTTTTTCACTTTCACTTTTTTATTTCTTAACTGATAAGGGTGGGGTATCTTGATACACACAATCAGAACAAGCTCTTAATGATACACAATTTTGATTGATTGCTTATCTTAACTGATAAGGATGGGATACTAACACAGAACACTGTTATATAATAAAGAATTGATTACAAGAACCCACCCACGTGTAACGGGTATTTTACACAAACGCGCATACATCTGGTGTTCAACAAACCATTGGCAACACTGCATTTCCTATGGAAACTACATTCAAGGAGTGTTTTTCATGCAGCTTGACTGACCTCAGCAGAAAGAAATCTTAATGATACACAACTCTGATTGATGCTAATCTTCATTCCACAGGGTGGGATACACAGGACACTATCACATGATACAACAGATTATAACAAAAACTGCCTCACACACACACACACACACACACACACACACCCACACCTAAATAGTATAACTCCCACATGGAAAGAGGATATAAAGGGTAAGGTAAATTGCTTATAGCCCAGCCGACTGCAAAGGGCCATATCAGGGCTGTCACCACGTTAAAGAGGATATAAAAAAAAAACATCAGTCATGAAAATAGTATTATAAGCATAGCCTGAGATGGCCATGTTCAAATACACCAGCATGCATTCATAGTCAACATTGTTGTTCATAAAACAGATTGGGTTTCAAGGCAGTGAGGGAACAGGGGATGATGTTGAGGATGGGGACTGAGAGTGAGAGACTCAAAATATGTGGGGTAAAAAAAAAAAAAAATTGGAAAGCCAGTCACTAACAGAAACACAATCATCCATCCTCACCTCCACACAATGTATGATTTATAGGATTATGTGAGCTATACTCTGGCTCCCACAAATACACTGAACGAGTACATTATTCATCTTTCACACACTGACATTTGCATAACTGCATAGCCTGTCCAGTCATTAATAGTATGCAGTACACTGTAAGTAGCAACATCGCTTAGGAAAGTAATTAAACTCCTGGTTCAAAATATGAGCACATCTGCTCATTTATCAAGCCATCATCTTTTTCAAAAAAATGCTATTCATTTAAAGTCCACACAACACCCGAGTCCACATGCTGCTGCTTGACCATACTAAGTTTACAACAATTTTTTTCGTGAGGCCACTTTGCGTGGTGATTCTGCATGCATGTATGTGTGCGTGTGCACACTTGCATGCAAGAAATAATTTTTGTATACAGTTTCCATGTTTTTTCTTTGGATATTGTCTTTTGTACCAGTTATTTGCCAAACATGCATGACAAAAATTGACTCAATTCCATTTGTGACTGAAGGTAAAGAACAGACTGGAAATGATGTTGAAAGTGAAAGGAATGGAAAGGGGAAGCAATGTACTACAGAATGTGTTGGCCTGGGTAAGGAGTGTGAAAGGCTGGGGTGTTGGGGGGGGTGGGGGGGGGGGGGGGGGTGATGGGGGTGGAGATTAATTCAATTAGATTGAACCATAAATTAGAGACTTGAATTAGAAAAAAAAAAAAAAGCAAGCATGAGATGGGACAGATTAAAATGCTGAAAGTTTAAAATTATTGTGGAGGGGCATGACAAAGATTTGTGGCTACTCGACTGCCTGTATAGTAGATAAGAGTAACTAACTAACAACTGACAAGAAAAGGGAGCAGGAAATCAAGGAATAGACCGATGGGGACTGAGAATAGCAAGGCACCAAAAACCCAATCCAACATGTTGGGGGATTAATGGGAGGAACAGAAATGAAAGGGAAACAGTATTACTGGGAATGGACTGAATTGTCAAAGAAAGGAATGCGAGCTAGGCATGATTTACGTGGAGGTATGTGAATTCTTTGCAGAAGAAGGGAAGCTAGAAGCAAAAAAAAAAAAAAAGAAAAAAAAAAAATAGCCAAAGAAATAGTGGCGATAGGTGAGAGAACAGACATGCAAGAAATGGAGAAGGGAAAGGGGCAGGAGCTAACACTGATATGTATACAGTAATAAAAATGAATTTTGGGGGGAATAGGAGAGAGAGAGAGAGAGAGAGAGAGAGAGAGAGAGAGAGATCTATGTCAAGTGGAGTTGGGAACAAGTAGTGCAGCCACTTCACCGTTCTTTTCAATGTAAAGCAATGTAGGGGGGGCCATACAACACAAGACACACTTATCAAGAGTTAGGAACCAGAGAAGAAAAATCTGATTTTGAGTACAAGCCAAACAGAATGAAAAAAAAATAACAGCTGCAGACATTGAAAGGGGAGGTAACCAATGCAAAACAAAAATGATAGAAATGGCAAAGTGCAAGAGGCTGGAACAATTCCAACTGAGGCAGAAATATGGCAAATGGTAACAATGCACAAAGTGGAATAGAAATTTTCCCAGAAAGGTAAGGAAACCTGGGCTCTGGAAAAGAAAAGGAGTGTCTAACAGAGTACCCAAAATGTCCGTAAACAGGAAGTCCAATGGAAACAAGGTGGCTGGAAAGTACAGATACGACACTGGAATTAAGCACTGTTCAGTTCACATTTCTAGCAGCACTATCTCATTTACATCTGTAGTCATCAGTATCCCGTTTCAGTGTACATTTATTGTAGCACTGTTCAGTTCACATTTTAGCAGCACTATCTGATTTACATCTGTAGTCATCAGTATCACCGTTCAGTGTACATTTATTTATCATAGCACATTTATAGCAGATCATATTTATAGTAATATCATATCAGTTTACAATTAGAGTTGCACCATAAAGTTTAAAGTTAGAGTTGCACCACTCAGTTTACAATTATAGTTGCACCATTCAGTATAAATTTAGAGTTGCACCATTCATTTTACACTTATAGTTGCACCGTTCAGTTTAAATTTAGAGTTGCACCGTTCAGCTTGCATGTACGGTCCAGCTGACCATGGAAATAAAATTTAGTGCATGCCTGCACTTACAAATTTGATGTTGCAGTGAGCTGGGAATAAGAAGTGGAGCGCCCATCCTCCTCCTCATTCCAAGCTACAGACCACAAGGGAGATAAATAGCAACAGCTTTAAACCAAAAATTCCAGATGGGTCAAAAGGTGAAGGAACCCAAATTTAAGCAAAATTGCTTCACGTTTAAGGAATAACGACAAAGCCGGCGGCAGAAAGGTGCAATCTTACTGTGGAGCTGGAAAACAAGTGAAGCGCCCAGTCACCTGATTCCCACCTCCACAGGGCGTGGAAAAGGTGCAATGGTGATAAACACACCCCCTCCTCCCCTAAATGGAAGAAGTGGACCACAATCTGTAAGGCACTGGAACACTGTTTTGTGCATTTTTATGTCAAGTTTGCGACTTCCGGAGAAGATAAATCAGTCACAAATTCATTTGGCCTATGTTCTTTGTGTATTAAATAGTATTACTTTCGATCCTGTTTCCTATGTTTAAAAGTATTCTGGCTTGCAATTGGAATTAAGCACTGTTCAGTTGACATTTATAGCAGAACTATTTAATTTACGTCTACTGTTATCAGTATCACCATTCAGTGTACATTTATTGTAGCACTATTCAGTTTATATTTATCGTAGTGCCGTTCAGTTTACAATTATAGTTGCACCGTCCATTTTAAATTTAGAGTTGCACCATTCAGTTTACATTTATAGTTGCACCGTCCATTTTAAATTTAGAGTTGCACCGTTCAGCTTGCATGTACGGTCCAGCTGACCATGGAAATAAAATTTAGTGCATGCCTGCAGTTACAAATTTGATGTTGCAGTGAGCTGGGAATAAGAAGTGGAGCGCCCATCCTCCTCCTCATTCCAAGCTACAGACCACAAGGGAGATAAATAGCAACAGCTTTAAACGAAAAATTCCAGATGGGTCAAAAAGGTGTGAAGGAACCCAAATTTAAGCAAAATAGCTTCACGTTTAAGGAATAACGACAAAGCCGGTGGCAGAAAGGTGCAATCTTACTGTGGAGCTGGAAAACAAGTGAAGCGCCCAGTCACCTGATTCCCACCTCCACAGGGCGTGGAAAAGGTGCAATGGTGATAAAACACACCCCCTCCTCCCCTAAATGGAAGAAGTGGACCACAATCTGTAAGGCACTGGAATACTGTTTTGTGCATTTTCATTTCAAGTTTGTGACTTCGGAGAAGATAAATCTGTCTGTCATAAATTGATTTGGCCTATGTTCCTTTGTGTATTAAATAAGCATTACTTTCCATCCTGTTTCCTATGCTTAAAAGTATTCTGGCTCGTTACGTTGCTAACTTTTACGAAAAAGATGTGAAGATATGGAGAAGCAGCAGGAACGTCAGAAGATTGAAATACTAGGAAATCATACAGAGCTGAGGGAAAGGAGAAAACAGCAGTGTGCAGCATCAGGTGAAAACAGCCAGGCTGGCAATATGGGAAAAGTGAACTACCAGAAAAGTAAACATGGGACAACGGGACATAGAAAAAAAGTGTGGTCATCAGAAGTGGCAAACAGAATGGAAGTGAAGAGAATAGGATGGAATAACTTGGTATACAGAACATCGGTGGCGAAGCCCCAGTTTCTGGAATAGTTCTATTAAAAGGTACAAACGGGGAGAGTTGGAAGGCACATTGAAATGGGGGAAAAAAAAAAAAAAGCGTAAGAATGAGACAAGATGTCAAAGATGAGAAAGGGTGTGTATGGTTCGAATATGTCAGAGGAAATGAAATGGAAATAAAAATTTGAGCACTGGAAGAAGATATCAAATAATGACAGTTTTGAATGTAACTGCATAAACTGCAGTTGGTCTACATTCATTCTCATATAAAGACTTTCAACACTTTCATAACGAACATGGCATCCACACACTCTCTCTCTCTCTCTCTCAAAAGGTATGCTGTAGATATGAATGGTTAGGATAAAAAGAGATGGACATGGCAGGGAATGGAGTCTACAACCAATGGCGATAACAAAGCATGAGGCCATTCATGTTCATGCTCCCACTTGGAGTAAACTAACTCATGGGGAAAATGAGAATGAGTTGGGATAGAAGAGAAAATGCTGACCATGAGAAGGGATATGTTAAAGGAGAGCACGCACACGCAAACGTGCATACCGTGTGCATGCGTGCATGCCTGCCTGTGTGTGTGTGTGTGTGTGTGTGTATGTGAGCAAATGGGGAGGTTATGTGGTGATGGCAAAG
>JADBJO010021710.1:0-17500 GCA_016801955.1 Conus betulinus
ACACGGAAGTTGACAAGCTGACAACTAATAAGGTGCTTGTTTAATACTCACCTTCAATATTCTCAGCTTCAGTCGACCATTTGGGCTCAAAAAGAACGTGTCTTCCTGTTCCAAAATTTCTCCATCCGTGCCACTCAGCTTTTGAGCTTTTGTCATCAAGTCAGTATAGTTATTAACTCTTGCCTTGATTTCCACATTGCTTGGCATGGTTAAGAATTCTGCAAATTGGAAATACCAGTCTTATCATAAAGTTATATCACCTAATGAATATTGGAAATAAACACAATTTCATATGCTGGAAAAATTGCAGTTTATTAATTTTGTAAAACAGCACACTGAGAAAGAATATTATTTATCCTTTCCCTAATAAATGTGTGTTATAAACAGATTGATACCTGTGTGTGTACAATATAATCATTAATGATTACGTATATTCTAGACTATCATGTTGTAGGTCAAAAAATAGGTTTAATGATTACATATACTCTACACTATCAAAATGCATACCAATGACACTCTGTGTGTGTGTGTGTGTGTGTGTGTGTGTGTGTGTGTGTGTGTGTGTGTGTGTGTGTGTGTGTGTGTGTGCGAGTCTTGCAGAATTTTTTTTCCCAAAGCGTTGCTTATTATTGGAACGAAACTTGGTGCTCACATCAAATTTGCACAAGATGTAAACTGTATCAAGTAGCCTCTGGAAAAAAACTTCAAATTTTTTAAGAAATATTTCATAATTTTGATTAAAATGTTAGAGATTGATCAGAACCCAATTTCATTTTAATGAGGGAACTTTCTTTTTCTCTTATCGGCTGCGAAACCTAAGGCAATGGAAGCCAGTGCCTTTTACTAGTTGTACTACTGCCATTACTATTTCTTATTTTTTACAAAACAATCTTTATGAACTCCAAAATTGGTCAGATGTATGGAATCTGTATTTCAGTATCTCTAATGTGGTGTGCTACATATTGGAAAAAGCAACCAAGAACGTGCTTATTACATGAGACATAATGGCAGCTTACATAAGATAAAGACCTTAAATTTAAAAGAAGAAAAAGATTTAGGAGTAACTTTCGATAACATGTTGTCTTTTGATCTACATACTGGCAAAGTGGTTAATAAAGCCAATCAAATGTTGGGGTCATAAGGAGAAGTTTCTCTTACTTAGATAAGGAGGTATTCCTAAAAGTCTATAAATCTTTTGTGAGACCTCATTTGGAATATGCTAATGCGATTTGGTGCCCATACTTGAAGAGTCATCACAAATAGAGTTCAAAGACGTGCTACAAAAGCTATTGAAAGAATGCAAAGATAAATCTTATGCAGAAAGATTACTATATTTGAATCTACATTCACTAAAAGACAAGGACAAGAGGTGATCTTATACAGACTTATAACATATTTAATGGATTTGATAATGTTTGTATTGACTCACTCTTTTCTCTTTCACAACATAACATCACAAGAAACGCAGAAGGAAAGATATTTATTCAGCACTGCTGTACTAACAGAAGAAAATTTTCCTTTTCACACAGAGTAGCCCCTTTATCAATGAACTCCCTACTAACATAAAATTTGCAGAAGACACCAGCCACCGTGGCAAAGTGGTTAGCGTTGTGGACTCCTGGCTGGGAGGTCGTGGGTTCGAATCCCATCAGAGTCATGTGGTTTTTTTTCTGCCCTGACCAGCTCCTACCCAGAGCTGAGTTTGCTTCGGACTCAGTTGGGAAGACTGGGACCACACAGTCAAGTTTCATCCACTTAATGGATGCATCTCTGAGTGTTGCTCAAATTTCCTGACCAACACTGCAGGTGCCTGTATCTCTCGGGCCTGGTTGACGCCGGGATATATTATGAAAGGAAGCATAGAGTACAGCCCTGTCATGTGGTCTCAGACCGAAATGGAAATCCGTGGCATCATCTTAATCATTCTCTCATCGATCAGCATTAAAAAAAAATGTCTTAAATTCTGTGGCCCTTTATGCCCTGCTCTCATGGTGATCTCAATTTCGAATTCCTCTCCACGTCTGTGGTCTTAGTTTGGTTCCATCGGGGTCACCGGTATCGGCGAGTCCATGGGGCTGTCGTTGGACGGACGTGGTGGCACCCTCTGGAGGGAGAGCTCACTCACGCCAGCTCCGCGACTAAGCAATTATTGTTGTCAGTAGGGAGCTTTGTAGGTGGTGTCCTGTGTATGTTAGATCAGAACAGGCGCCACTGAACACCACCGAAATGACTCGGCAGCAGTGCAGTGTCTCCTCCTGTGGATTGCCTCTTGGCGACTTGACATTGACTGCCCCCTGTGGATTGCTGGTGCCGGGGCTGCGGTGGGGCCGAGGCTGTGGATGGGGTGTCGGAATGAGTGGCGTGGGTGCACTGCCTCTGAGGTGGCGCAGAGGTTGGGACAGCAAAAAAAAAAAAAAAAAAAAATTGCAGAAGACACTAACAAGTTCAAGAATCTTTTGGATGTAATTCCAAAGTATAAGGAACTTTTCAATCATTTTGATGATTAAAATGCCGTATTTGGCATAGTGTAACAAAATGACAATTGCGCGTTCAACACCTGTACTTGTTAAACAAAAAAGTATTTGACAAAGTGGGGACGTACATAGGTCGCGAGGCCAAGGCTTTCGAGCCAGTCCCTGTCACTACTACTACTTATCCTATGTTCATGATGTCGTCTGCACTAAGCTTTCGGGAGGTCGGTCTGCCGGTCAGTGGGTGATCAGGCCTAACGTCCGCCGGAGGCCGTAAAGGACAGGATGTACTCGCAGACTGCATAAATTTTCGTGGGGTTCATTTTGCCGCTTTTTTAAGCTTTTCAACCAAACTTTAGTAAACTCGATTTGAGTTGTCATAACAATACAAACTATAGCTTTCTTTGTGAAGGGAAAAATAACGAAAATTTACGCATTTTATTTCAAATCCATTCATTTGGCTATATCGTAACTGAACCATCACCTTTCGCTTTTGTTTGGAACTCCCGCCAGCAGTCACTCCACTTCTAACTTCTAATCTTGCTGAATAAAGGGAGATAACTGTTAAGCTCGGTTCTCAACTGAATACGTCGCTTGCAGGCTATGACATTTATCTCATCATTCTCCACACTCGGTTCCCTGTTCTTTTCCGTGCAAAGGACTGTGCATCTCACGTAGAATACACATATATTTGTACAAGAGGGCCCGACCCCACACCAAGGATAGACTTATGAAACTGGCGATAAACAGACCGTTGTAGTCTTGGAATGTGAAAGTAGTGCAGTCCTGAAGTTGCCAGCCGCCGATCCCTTGCAAGACCAACTAGCTTTCCTTTCATAAGCGCCTTTAGCTGGAAAGAACAATACTTTCTTGTAAGGAGTTTCGTATTTTCACTCTTCAGTCGTGCCTTCTAAGTAGACTAAAGAGCATGAGGCTGCTGCAAATATAGTTTCATTGAGTACATGCTATCCAAAAAGTAGTTTCACGTACGTTTTACTCTATTAGTAAACACGAAGTGTGAGGCCAAAATGGGTTTGGAAGCATGTGCGCCAGGCATAGGTGTCAACCTATACGGTTTTTCCGTGTTGCTGTACGGGAAACCTACGGTTTCGGGTCTGTACGGCCGTATACAAGTTTCAATACGGGTAAAACTGATTTATATGGGCAAATCTCAAATCACTGAGGCAAATTGCGAGGTGAACAAATTTTCATAGCAGACGACACGGACTCTTAGCACTGAAACGGGAACGAACTAAGTAGATGATCGGTCATGTTTTTGAGATCAACCGTTCAGCCCCCACGTTGCAGGCAAGTCTGCCACCATGCAGTACAACGATGAACATCAGTAACAGTCATTTGCAAGTAATGGTGTTGAACGAAACAATGCCTGTGTGTTCTTGGGAAATTGGTATGATTGGGGAATAGAAACTTTGAGGATCACAATAAGTCTTCTTTCTTCTTTATCTGCCCGCCTTCATCAAGCTGAAGATTCTGGCATCTACAAAGGGATTCCAGTTTACTGTGGGAGTTATGGGTCAATTTATGCAGTCAGTGGTCACTACTTAACTGCATGGACAGTGGGCAGAAGAAGTGGGGGCCACCACACTCACTATTTCAGACCTCTAACCATACTTTGGCAGGCCCTACCTTGGAGTGTGGTGGGGAGGGTTTGTACTCTAGGCATGGGGTGGGAGGGGATGGGGGTGGGGGGGATGGGGATGGGGGGTGGTGAATCAGAGGTAGGACTGAAAGTCCACCACCGACGGTGGAGGGTAATGATGTACTCCTGACTTCAATGGACTAATTATGATGGTAGGAGTGGAAAGTGCATAGAACAAACTGGTTTGTGACTTTGATGGACTCATGATGTTGGTAAAGTGGAAGAGTGTGTAAGCAATGGGTTTATAAACAGTTTTTAATACTGCATCATTGTCAGTGTGTGATTTTATCTACAAACTGTCTCAAGTCATGCATTCTGCTGGAATGGAAGAGAAGATTCTGTTGGATGGGTAAGTGTTATTGTTATTCATAAGTCTAAAACTGCCATTTGTTTCAAGATGTTCTGCCTGATACTGAGTATTTCATTGCATTCACAACAATTTTTGTTTATGCTTTTGCGTTTTCCGTATTGTATGAGGTTTTGGGGCTCGGAATAAGGGAAAAAGTACTTTTCAATATGGGAAGTTGTAAAATGAGGAAAACTGGGTTGACACGTATGGCCATGGCGAAAAAAAAATATAATCTAAACATTTTCTTCCCCAGTCCCCCGTTTTTTTCCGTGTTTTCAAAACACGGTTGCAAACTGCAGTGCTCATTATGACAATAGTACGGAAAGTGGTGATTGTTTTATAAAATTCGGGCAATAAGGCAGTATATCCACATTTCAGCAAAAAGATATATCCCTGCCATACTTCCGTCAACAAAATAGAAAGTAGTAGCGGGGCCATTGCTGTGCTTCAGGCTTTGTTTGTTTGATCACCCTGCTTCATTAACCCTTTTAGCCCTGACCCAGGGACTTTCTGTGTAAGCTTCCAAGTCTGGCATATTTTGGCTGTTCATTTAGAAGGTCGGACTGTTGAACTTGTCAACTGTCTTCACTCCGAAACAGCATATTCTTTGGGCATACTACACAGTAACAGTAACAGTAACAGTTGTGCTTTTACTTTACCATACAAAATTTTCATCGTGTTCGAATTATCTGGAGAAAATGAATGCTTGTTAAATGGGACCTAAACAGTTCTTATTTTATCGACTCTTGCAATTCCAACAGGTGGTGGTTTCTCAAGTTTTTAGTGTACTGGGCGTATGATCATCCTCAAGATCGCAGGCACCAAAGGAAAAAAGAAGAAGAAGCATAACCCACACGGATCGATGAACAGGACTTCCAAAAGACCTCAAACATCATATAGTTCAAGTTCAAGATCAAGTAATCAATGGCATAACTGTAAAGCATGACTTTGACAGAGTCAAGTATACTTTCTGCAACTATGTGAATTTTTCTGCCTTTTATTTTCACAGTTATGGGGGGGGGGGGGGGGGGGGGGGGAGGGGTTCTTTTGGGGGATGGGGTGTTGAGAATGGCCACTAATATTTCATTTAATGATTGCCTTAGCATAGTCTAATGTTACTTCCCAGATGTTTGGAAACAAAATTTTTAATTCACCGATTTACTCAAATTGTCACTCAAAACTTAAGCAGCATGTGATACAAGAGAGAAATGTTATCAAATTACTCTCCTTGTACTCTTTTTTTTATGCATTGGTTAATGGCTGGGCTCGCTTGATTTGAACTGAGATTAATACCTGATCTCTGGTTGGGCACAAGAGGACATGTGTTCTTATGCACGTGACTAGGGGCCAGACGCTGAGCATGCTATGTTGAGTTTATATGGGAATTGGTGAATATGATCATACACATCTTTAAATTTGTCTGAAGCCAGTGTACTGTCCCATGTTGTTGTTGTTGTTGTTGTTGTTGTTTTTTTGTTCAATATTGAAAATTTTGAGTATTCCTGTTTACAAATGTGCTTGATGTGGAAAGAAATGTCTCTTTCTTTCTTTTTTTTTAAGCATGTTATGTCACTGTCGGTAAATTTAAGTGTGCATGAAGATTAATTTCAAATAAATGGTATCAAAGTGGGATTACTAAGACAGGATAACTGTGCCGCCAAATGAAAGAATAAACAAATTAGAAAACAAATACAAAGCATTTTGACCTCTTGGTCTTCATCAGGGAAGACGAGTAACATTCAAGATAATGAAAACAAAGGACAAACAGACAGTCAGTTATCTCTTAGAAGAGGATGCGAAAGGCTAGAGAATGGAACTGAGCCTGAAGGACAGACAATCCATGTTAAAATAATGATAATAATGACAATAAAGAAAATAATTCTACAGTATTTCTGTACCCACTTCAAAGAGATAAGTGACTCTCTGTCCTTCATTTTCATTGCCGTAAATGTTATTTGTCTTGCCTGAAGAAGACAAAAAAATTGAAAATGTGTTGTGTTTGTTTCGTAATTTGTTCATTCTTTCATTTGACGGCACAATAATTCTCTTTGCTCATGTGATGAAATGTTTTACTTACTTTTGCAGGATGATCTGTGGAGTTCAAATTACTAAATGAAAACAGATTATTTGTGATTAAAAAAATGTCAGTTCATTAAAGTCCATTTGACTCCAAACAATGCTGTTTGTGCTAAGCAATCACAGTACACATACCAGGCAAGAGGCACACAGAACAGTTTATCGTTATGGGAAACTTCTGCCCTTAAAAGGAAGTTCAGAGCAAACTCATATGATAAACCTCTACCCCCCCCACCTCCCATCCCCCCCACCACCCACCCACCCACACCCCTACTTTCCCCAGGCATACACAGCAATTTATAGGGAACTTCTGCCAAAAAAGAAATTTCAGAGCAAACTCATGATATACCCTCACTTGACACACAGAACAATTTATAGGAACTTCTGCCTAAAAAGGAAATTGAAAACACACTCATATATGATATACCCTCACCAAAAATGTACAAATCGGCAGTAGCAGGTGTACAAACAAAAAGTATTTCTTCCTTAAGACTGATGTAGTCTTTTGATCTTTAACATCTATAATTCAGAACTTATTTAAACAGATAACAAAACATACAGACCATGAACTCAGAGTGGTTGATATGAAATAAAGATCTACTGAGGTAGAGAAGACAGAGAAATAGATAATGAACTAAGGCAGTAAGTTTTGCTCCTGTAGTGAAATAAGTCAAGGAACATAGCAGCAAACCATGCTTTTAAGACTTATCTTTCCATCATTTCACTCTCATATGTTCTCACATTTGCGGAGGCAGCTGAACAGAAGATGATGAGCAAATACCAAAGGCAGCAGCGAGTGGTCTCTCTTCTTGCCAGGAGGGAGTACAATCACAGAGACAACCAGCTGAGGATAAACCAACGGAATACTTTCAACACTTGTTTGTGGGGTAGGTTTTTCATTTTTAAACAGGTTTTTTTTTTTTTGTGTGTGTGCGTTGTTTCTCTTTATTTCTGCTTCTGCTTCTCTCTCTCTCTCTCTCTCTCTCTCTCTCTCTCTCTCTCTCTCTCTCTCTCTCTCTCTCTCCTTCCTCCTACCCCGCTCTCTCCTGTCTCCCCTCTTTCTCTCTCTCTCTCTCTCTCTCTCTCTCTCTCTCTCTCTTTGTAGAAAAAAAAAGGAAACGTGGGGATTAGGGTAAGAGGGCGGAGGTGCTTTTAAACTTGTGCTTTGTTTCTCTATACACACCACAAGACAAGAAGAACGGTTAGCAGCTGTACACATCAGCCACATGTAACATTCAGGTAAAATCAACTGATCAGTTCAGCCATTTTAGCTGGTGAAATCACGTTCTCTAAAGATTCAGATTAACTCTTTTGTGACAAGGTGTCATTTTGAGACAAGTGTGTTTTGATTCCTTCCAGATCTGGATAGCTTGCCAGCAACATTCTACATTGTTTTGTTTTGGAATAGGATTTTTTTTTTCACAGATGAAATTATCTGAGTACACACACACACACACACACACACACACACACACACACACACACACACACACACACACACACACACACACACACACACACACACACACACGCATGCATGCATGCATGCGTGCATGCACACACACACACACGTTCTCTCTCTCTCTCTCTCTCTCTCTCTCTCTCTCTCTCTCTCTCTCTCTCTCTCTCTCTCTCTCTCTCTCTCTCTCTCTCTCTCTCTCTGCACACACCATTGTTGATATACTAGATAGTCAACAATTTGCCCTAAAGATCTCCTAAACATTTCCTGTTGATTTTTCAAAGCTGTTACTTTCAAAAAAGCATTTTGATCTTTTTGAGTCCTGTATAATTTGGTAGCAAAAGTCCACATTTCTTTTTTTTTCCAACTGAGGGTACCTGATTCGTGAATTAAGAAAATCAAGCAAAAACATCATTTTTCTCCCTAAGTATCCTGGCACTTGTAGATCTCCAAAATGTCCAACTGATTTTTCTAGGCTTTGAATTTTTACATGAAACACTGATTTAGTCTCTATGGTTTTTTTTCATGTCCAGGACAGTTACGAATTCAGGAAAGTGTGGGAAAAGTGCTCCAAATCTGTGATCTGCTTTGAGGGGTGAGTCCCATGTTTGTTTACATAAAAGTTCTAGGCAGGTATATAATATTAAACCTGTGTTGATTTGAGAGTGTGTGGTATCAAAACACATCCAGATGCAGTTAACTATGTCGTTCATTTGTTTTGTAGATCAGCAGCTGGAAAGCCACATATGTCAGAGAGCTCCATTTTTTAAAATTGCTGCTGTATTGCTCTTTATTTTATGTTGACTTGTAAGAATCTATCACTTTCTGGTCTGTTTTTCAGGCATGACAGTGTCTTGTTTATCGTTCTTTGCACCTTCCTTACTGCTGCAGAAATGATATTAGCCTTTTTCTTCAGTTTTAGCAGATAACATGGGTTTTTATCTTTTTTAATAAAAATGCTGAATTGATTATTTGATTTGCTATACAGCTGATTTTATCAAATTAATGAAGAATGTGTAGGAGACCTGTTTAACTATGGCTTTGTCATCTGTTTCCCTCAGCAATAAAATCTTCATGGACAACTATCAAACTGCTTATGACGGGTAAGTAAAACACAGTGTGACTAGTTTGTTGTGCAACTTTCCTGGCATACATACTGTTTTCTCTCTTGCTGGACATTTTATATTGAATTCTTATTCTTTGTCTTTTTTTTGTTTTTTTTACTTGTGTATGTGAGTGTGTGTCATTGTGTGTGTGTGTGTGTGTGTGTGTGTGTGTGTGTGTGGTGTGTGTGTGGGTGTGTGTGTTGTTTGTTTGTTTTATACTTTTTCCTGGCATGGGCACTGCTGTGTGTTGTTTGGCCATTTTCGTTGCTATTATTCATGGTCTGAGTTATTTCTCTTCTTTTTTTTTTGTTCTTTTTGTTGTTGTTGTTGTAAAGTTTTTCTTTATCTTATTTTTAACAATGTGAAGAAAAATTTTAGTATGTCTAATTCATTCCTAAGGATTTTATTTAAGACTTTTTTTGATAGTTAAAACTCATATGTTTTCATGTTTTCCTTTGATTTTAGTCTGAAAGTGTTTTGTGTGATATTTAATTATAGTAAAGAATATAACACTCAGGTGGCAATGAATGTGCATATGGGCCAGCTATAAGCAACAAGAAAGTTAATTTTGATGTTGCTTTTTTACAAATAATTTTTTTTTCAAACTGTTTGCTGTAAATTGTATTTGAATATACACGCTGACATTGAACACTTTCCTTGATTCATTTTTTAATCAACAGCGTTGAATCATTCTGATCAAGTATTGAATAATAATTGATGGATATGAATAAGCACTTGTGTACAGGTCAAATCAAAACAAACGACCTTTGATCACAAGTATAACTTGCAGATACGCTCTCCGTTATTCAGCTCCTCATCAACGATTCTCCATTCCTAAGAAGAAATTAGCTGGAAAAATTGTTGACAGTCTTTTGTCACATTCTCCTTATGTGAGTATCATTAGAGAGAGAGAGAGACAGACAGACAGACAGAGAGAGAGAGTGAGTGTGTGTGTGTGTGTGTGTGTGTGTGTGTGTGTGTGTGTGTGTTTATGTAGGCCAAAGAGAGTAGAAATAGAAAGTTGTAGAAAAAATGTCCATTGATATGACTGAAGTGCATTGGGAGATATGGAGAGGAAGATTGATAAGTGGATGGACCATCTTTGGACCTAACAACTTTGAACAGAATGAATCATTATGGGTCAGTCTCATTGGTTTTGTAGTATTCGACAAATTACTGAAAGCTCTTGGAATTTCATTTGGTTGTTTTAAACCAGAATGATAAATGTTGTAAACTTCTTGGAGTTTCATGTTTCGCTTTCAACCTTCGTCAAGCGCATTGACCGAACATGTTCATTATCAGCAGTGCGCATGCTGAAGCAGAAGATATTCAGATTTCAGTTGTTAATATCTACATGAACTGATGAAAATGTTTCACTGATAAAATATATGAAATAAACAGGATATTAATAAACTCATGGTAACTTCAAAGTGTACATAAAACAAAGTCATGAAACCATGATTATGTGACAGAGCTTAAATTTAGCAGGTGTTCAGTTTATAACAGCAAGGAGATGATAATTTGGAAGTCCAGCAAAATTGGGAAAAAAATTATTCATAATCTCTTAGAAACTATGAGAATATTATGAACAGAAGTGTGTGAACATGAGTTCTGTTACTTGTTTTAGTACAGTATATCTGAAATTGTCATGTTTATGTGCTGCTAACATCTGAAACACAGAAATTCTGTGTTCAGTGTGTAGATTCATGTATATGACTTTTTAGATTTACCTGAACTTATACTGGATATGCATATTTTGCTTCCAAATAAGACAGTAATATTTTTGGCAGCAGACATATCAGTTAGTTGTTTCTTTTGTGATATAGATTTAAGAATGCAAGAATCTAAGTGCCGGTTTGTCATCTTTTGATGTTAAGGGAGAAATGGCTGACTGAATTGCATGATGCAAAGAACAACACAACTGAAGTCTCTTTTCCAGACTATGTTCTGTTTATCTTATATACCTGTAGTTGATATAGGATGACATGTATTTGTTCTCTAGTGAGGGTTTTCATCTTAGACTCTGATGCCAGCATTACCTCTCCCTGTCTGCCTGTCAGTCTGTCTGTCTCTTTCTCTCTCTCTCTCTGTTTCTGTCTGTGTCGCTCGCTGTCTGTCTGTCTACCTCTCTCTCTCTATCTCTTTCTCTCTCTCCCTCTCTCTCTGTCTCTCTCTTTCATTGTCTTCTCTTCATTCTGTGTGCTTCTCCTCATTCCATGGCCATGATGGGGCAGATATTGTCGGAGGTCTGTAGTTAGGAATTTGCCGGGTCTGTAGCTAGGAATGGCCATGTTGGTATTTCCTCAGTCTTCTGCTGTTGGGAACGAAACTGATTCTTTTGAGATAACACCAGGAAGGTCCTCCCAGCTTTTTTCTTTGGGTGTGGTGTCAAACTGCTGAAGGCTTCTGCTGGAAGCATCATCTTCGTTTCCCTTCTCTGGGTCAGTGGGTGTACAGAAGTCGGCTTCTCCATCCGTGAAATGGGCGAGGTCTTCATGCCATCAGTGGTCAGCTGTGGAGCCTATTCTGTGCTCTGTCCACAGTTTGCTGGGTTGTCTTGGCAGTCGGGTGTGTATGTGTGTGTGTGGTTGGTGTGTGTGTGTGTGTGTGGTGTGTGTTCGTGCGTGGCGTGCGTGCGTGCGCTTGCGCAGCTGCTGTGCGCGTTGGCCGCGCACGTCGCGTGTGTGTCGTGTGTGTGTGTGTGGTGTGTGTGCGCGTGCGCGTGTCCGTGTGTGTGTGGTGGTTGTTTTGGTGTGTGTGTGTGTGACACTTTTATATTTTTATAAATAGAATACACGGAGATAAAAACCCAAGGAGATATTTTTAAACCATTAAGTTTCTAATTCACATTCTTTCAATGTGCAATCTGGTTCATCTTTGACATGGCCAAGATGAATGTTATTTAAAATGACCAGAAGTCAGAAAAAGAAATCGTTTAGAACGAAACTTCCCACCAAACAAAGCAAATGTTCTTCGGCTGGAAGAAAAAGCCATCGGCATCTTTATTCTGGGTCTCTAACGAACAGAGTAAAGAACATACACACCTTATTTCAAACTCAGTCTTGAAACGATTTCAAACAATACAAAGCCGCAGTCACTTGGATCAAAGTCGTGGACTTGTTTCCCCCAACACTCCCTGACAACAAAAGCTGTGTAATATAAAGTATTGTAGCTAAAGATGCTTCAAGGCTTTCTGCTTTCTGCTGACAGATGATAGAAGACATCAGCTGAGTAACAGAAACAGTTTCCCTTTCTTGGTGTAATTTATCAACTGAATTTAGCAGTGTTATCATACATCTAAATAGCTTACCGAAAACGCAAATAACGTGTACATGTGTGAAATACACACACACACACACACACACACACACACACACACACACACCACACTGTGTACAGAAATGCTCATGTATCTTGAGAGCTTTTATTCTAAGGGTAACTTGTAGAATTTCTTTAACCATTTGACGTTGCCTTTGTGTGTGCACGGTCCACATGTACAGTAATGGATTGAGAGCAGAGTTTAAGGGTAACATGAATATAAACCATGGTATCATGGATCTTAACAAATCAGCAACACCGCACAAGAACCTATCATCATAGTCACTCCGAATACGAACCAACAAAAAGCATCTATGGCAGCCACTTTTCTAACATGGACATGGAGGAATACACTAATGGTGTGTGGGGTTGAGTGTTACCCTGTATTTTGGTGTTCGCCGGAAGATGATACCTTGACCAGTTCCAATCATCAAAAACACATAATGAAATTAATTGCCACAATCACTGTAAACCATGTGAATCTTTGCCGTGAATGATGGTGATCAGCTAAAGCCAGACGACACAGACCTGACTGGCCCTGAAGGCCCCAGTGTGACAGTCCAGGGAGAAATGGAACTGATGCCAACAGCACGCCAATGATCCACACTACTGTACAAACTACGGCTGTTAAACATTGGTTGAACCTGCACAGATCATTAAAGAAACAATAGACAATAACGTGATACAAAGTGGTGAACCAGACAATCATTGGTGACACTGAGCTAGACAAAAGGAAAAGAAAGCCAGCCAGTCTGCACATTACGCTGTCAGTCCATGCTTTTTCCATCTGCATGTATTTTCCCGAAATACGAGGTCTGCTAGCACAATAACGATGACCTGGCATCCCATACAGATATCGGCAAACTGCAAATGGGTAATAGCCATCATAAAACTGCTTCCAGTCATGTTCTTCACTGTGGAATAAACTAGAAAGCAGGCCACACATCCTGCCACAGCGGACACACAGCAATCAGCTGAAAGAAGACTCTGTACAGTTCATTTGGCAGAAGTGATGTGCATGATGGAAGTGCAATGATAGGGGCAAAGCAGTTTCCTTCATCCAAGTGTTTAGGAAGTACATTCTTGCAGCACATTCTGTAGTTCGATGAATAGATACGTTGTAATTTATCTGATCTTAAGAACAGATCCAGTGGAAAATTGCCAAGGATATTCCCCCTTAAATCCAGTTCTTGGGATTTTTGGCATATTTGTCAAAATTGTCCGATCAACCTTTTCAACACCACAATATGAAGTATTGACCCCTTCCATCTGAGGAAAGTAGATGGGTGTATTATTATCATTATTATTGTTGTTCAAGAATATTGACATGCGTTTTTGAAACGTTCATCCAGTTCAGTGAATAAACAATTAGCTTTGTGGTTTTACCTGTTATGTTGCTGAGAGGATTGTTTTCTATGGCAAGAAATCTTAGATTCGGTAGCTGAAGGAAAACACAGCCATGTCGAGGATTTTAATGTTGTTCTGAGCAAGATCGAGGTACTTCAGATTTAAAAGTGTAACGTGTGAAATATTGTTAATCAAACATTGCGATAAAATCAAGGCAATAAGATGATAATATTTGTCTAAAGTCAGTTAGAGACATGTTTGAGCCTGTTGCATTAACGTATCTCAACAGAGGAAAATGGCCAGAAAGGAACGGTTGTGAACATAGGAAAACATGACCTTGACACTGACATCCTTCTGGGCAGCTCGTGTCACACATCAGTTCATCATCACGCTGTGGGCACTGACCCCATCCATCACACAGATGATTTCCATGCACACAGATGCTGGAAGCCCGACACTGGTAGAAACCAGGGCACCTGTATGTCTCACACTCATGCTCATCCTCTCCATGAATACAATCAAAGAATCCATTACATCTGGTGTAGATAGGCAGACAGTACAGCCACTCAGAGGAACATTGGTAATGAGCATCAGGACACAACTCTCAGTTTTCATCAGCTGTTGAGTGAAGTAACCTGTCCATCTAGATCTACGTAAAACTGTTGTGTAATGTCTTCCTCTTTGACTGTGGCATGGTAGTTGGCATCATCAGAACATCCAACTTCATCAGAATCGTCCACACAATCTGTGTATTGATTGCAGCGTTGACTTAGTGACACACACTGACCGTTCAAGCACTGAAAACCAGCACATGAAAATTCACAGAATGACTCATCGCTTCCATCTGGACAATCCTGTCTGAAGTCACACAGTAAAGTGTGATGCACTGTTGTCATGTCGTCATCACATCTAAATGGAGTGTAGGTGAATGGTCCTCCATCAAACGACATGTCGTCAGGCTGCACACAACTAACGTTAAAAAATGTATAGGTTTTTGCATCCATCTCTTTCATACAGTCACTCTTGCCGTCATCACACACAGAAATCGGGTGTGTAGCAAAATACGCAGTGGAAATACCCAAATGCTGTCGTGTGTGCATACAGATACATTCAGAGGAGCATGCATGAACCAACGCTATGGGTGAATGAAAGACACCATTTGACTTTAATTCCAGTTTCGCATATTATCCCAAAATGATAATAGTATCATAATTAAACTGCAAATGAACCCCATATTCTGTGGCATAGGCAGTACGGAATCTCCTTGAAGGAACATACTGATGAAAATCCTTTGACACAAAGACAAACCATGGAAATAGAAGTGATTAATGTTATAAATCAGGGTGGTGTCAAACCATGTACGGAATTTGCTATATGAAAACGGCGCGCAGAATCCCAGCCCGACCTTAGGCCAATGGCTGCTTTAAATCTACTATAGTTGACAGTGCGCGTCGGAAATCTGACTTTTCCTTCTTGGTTTTCACATCTGCTAGTTTTTCACACCCACTTTGTGGCACTCAATGTAAGAAAATACAATGGGAATGTAATGATCGACCAGGATCAATTTGAAACACTTGTTTCGTGATGCCACCAGCCCCTTGCAATCTTCACTACTGAAGGGACAGTCCCCTGTTTCATCCCGTCCTTCGTGGCATTCTAGGGCGCTGGTTACAGTGCAGGTGAGGTTGAAATTCAGAATACCATGGCACAGAACAGTTGAAATAGACCACTGGGCAGCTTCACAGGCCCTTTATGAGTAGGAAGTACGGACAGGAACAGAATATCATACCAGCATTAGAATATATGAAACAGTCAAACTTAATTTGAAGCTTTGAAGTGTTGATAATGGTAGGTGATAGACAATATAGACGGCATACTTTTTCATTCATTTTGAGAGCTGTGTTTGGGTCTAAGTAGTTCAGTTCTATGCAAGGCCACATTACTGTATCAAAAGAGGTTAGTTGAAAGCTTATAATGTACGTCATATTTATTTTCAAATCTTCGGTGTAAGTGAGTTTTATTCCACTATACACTGTCAAATATGGAGTGATCAAGCATGTGAAATCATCCATTAATTTTTTCACAATAAAATCAGGGCGTTTGATTGACTCTATGGTAACTACAATTTGCGGTCTTCCGATGTAATACTATCCACATTTTATTTGAGGATGAGTCGATAAAACTGTCTTCCTTGTCGTGAAGATAGCATTCTAAAAGAAACGACGCAACCTACTGCCTCAAAAAGAGGTAGTTGAAGCTTACCATGTACGTCATATTTATTTTCAAATCTTCGGTGTGTAAGTGAGTTGATCCACTATTCACGATGTCAAATATGGTGTCAAGCAGTGAAATCATCCTTAATCCGTTTTCACACTAAAATCAGGGGCTTTTGACGATACTCTCCCGTGGTCTAACTACAATTTGCGGTCTTCCGATGTATTACTATCCGCACTTTTATTTGAGGATGAGTCGATAAAACTGTCCTTCCTTGTCTGTGAAGATAGCATTCTAAACAGAAGAAGCCAAACGACGCAACCTCGTGTACCCTCTTAGATATACTTTAATTTTGCAGTGCGTGGTAACCACAGTCATTTGTTGCCGACCAGGCAGTTTGTATATGATAGACCACGCAACAAACCTACCCCTGCACGGCGGTTACTTGCAACATTCAGTATACAGAAAGGAGTGACATGATTGCCCCAGCCCCACACACCCGTATATGACACCTGGGTTGCCTGCAAAAGAAAACATAATCAGGTGACGGATAACGAGTATCTTCCGCCAACAAGAGCAGACGCATTGCGCTGAAGGAAAATGATATCCGTGTTTGTTTTGACTCAGGAGATATTTCCGCATCCCTGGACAAACATCAAGGAATCCTCAGGTGTACCAGGAGTTGGGATGTAGGACAGGAGTTATAGGAGCAGCTTGTCAGCAATTGAAGGTTCTTGGATTGTCGAGGATCAAGGCGACACAGACAAAAAGAGGACCAAAACACCCCTAACTGCCAAAGCATTGCGATGCAAAGGATAAAGTCAAGCATGTAGTTTTACCTGTGATCAGTCAGAGGTACATAAAGATCACACACCTACAACAACCAATCCATTACAAAAATCCTCAAAACTGCACGGCGTGGAACTGATCTAATATAAATTTGTCGCGAACCAAGGTTGAGGTGGCCAAGACCCTTAAGAAGATTCCATACACCATTTTGTCATGGTTTCTAACTACCTGGGACACTAGTTTGTACAATCTTCTGACAAACTGATAAACCAAAACATGGAAAACAATACCAAAAAACGACAAGAACAAAAGAAAAAAAATGAAAGAAAGATTCAGTTTAGTTTGCACCCAAAACCAATAGCTTAAATTCTTAGCAAATCACACCACCCATACAATGAGACAATTGATAAGACCCATAATGAGGTAGCAATCGAAAAGAGGTTGAACTTAAGGCGAAAAAGAGAAACCACAATACCGAAATCACACAAACCCAGAAAAAGAGAAAGAACAGATGCTAAGTTTTGACTGGGAAAATTAAGTACATAAAACGATCAACACCTACATGAACATGAGCTGACTGCGAATGCTTCAAAATGAATGACTGCAGCGGGACAAACTGAAGTAATGGAAAAAACAGAATCACGGGGTCGGGTGGCCAACACAAAGAAGAAAGTAAACCAAATTTTTTATACAACAACTCAACACTTTTTG
>JADBJO010021710.1:20000-29106 GCA_016801955.1 Conus betulinus
CAATCAAAGTTCGGGCCTTAGGGTAAAAAACTGCACACACACACACACACAAACACACACACACAAAACACACACACAAAATGACTATTTGGTCATGAATAAGTACAAAATGACGACAAATGGACAGCGTTGCTACTCAGACTGCCGAACAGCCCACAATGTTCACATCGCATGTGAAGCCAATCCAGCTCGGGAGTAGTACCATGCACCCCGGAGCGCAGGAGAGTAGAAGGGCCTCAACACAGAAAAAACGAGACCGACCAAAAGCCCAAAGGCAAAGAAAGTGCTGAAATAGGGCTTCATTGAAATATAGAATACAACAAAAAACGCGACGAATCCCGAAGCTTCTTAGTGACGAAGCTACAGCACACATCACACACCACACAAACACACACACACACACACACAAAACGTCGGCGAAAAAACAATTACAACAGTGCATTATGATTCTGCTTGTGTACAGGAAAGAAGAGAGAAGAAAGAACGAAGTCTGATCTGCCCCAGTCTTTTTTTTTTTTTTTACACGATTCTGTAATAAGCAAAGTCAATTATAAGAGACTGGAGATTCCTTTGGATTCCAAACAGAACACCCTGGAAAACATTTCAAGACGAAAACAAGGACAGCGACAGCAGCAACAAATCTTTTGAATCGACATACCAAAGGCGCGCCTGCAGATCCACTGCAGAGTAAATGATTTTGAAAAGATCAACATCCACGGACTGCAGTAAGAGTAAAGAGTGAAGAACCCGTAGTAGAGAAGAAAGAAAATCTGGGTCTCAAAATAATCATTAGCAAAGTAGTCCACCAGTCACAGATACTCAACTGAACATCAAGAGAGATCTGTTCAACGCCCTCTTGACATTGGAGCTAAGGTAGTAGACAGTGACATCAATGACTGCCCGCTCAACATGCAGCGAGCGTGCTAATGGCATTCGTGCTCCTGATGGCCTCAACCCCACCAACAGTAGTGCCAGCGTCCTGGGCCAGGAACATTGGCAGTCATTGTGAGAGGCCTGCTGTGCCCCAGGGCCAGAGTCCTGGGGAGCGTTTTTTTTGGCTGTGTGGGCGAGGCTGATGTGCCCACGCACCCAGAAAGACCCGACGATCCCCGCAACATCAGCCATCTTGGTACGTGTGGTTTACTACCAGCCCTATCCACCGGGATCCTCATGCTCTACAGCCGTGGGCCCCTGGGAGCAGCAACAGGTACGGAGCAGCATGTGCGACTGCGCGGGCGACTGGCGTAAGTGGAACTTTGTCAAATACCAGCACACACTCTGTGGACTGTAGCATCACCCACATCATATTGAAAGTGCAGCAGCATACACAATCATCTATTTTGCGTTGGCACAGTCATTGATTAATGTGCATTTTGTTATTTACTCAATCTAAATTTTGTTTACACTAATATAAAAAAAGACAAGTTAAATTTCTGTTGAAAAGCTAAAATTCTAATGTAAAAAAGACGGGTCTTTTAAGGGTATTTTCACTGCAACTGTCGATCTATTATAACCTCCCTGAACCAATTGACACAAAAACTTGCAGAAGAAGAACTGGAATGTATTGACCTACATTCCCAAAACATACATAGAAATAAAGTTACCTACATTCGCTGGCTAATATTTTGCCTCCATTGTTCAGAGGGTGGGAAACACTAATGAATAAAATCAACTGGAGCCATTTACTTCAAGGAAGGAGAGAACTACAGCTCCTGTGCAAGTCCTGGTTCCATTACACACACGGATGATTCCTAGATTCCTGCGCAGTCAGGGTTCAGGTCAATAATAACATCGTATTAACTGTTGTGTCCGTCTATCTATACCACGGGGAGCCGAACGAGCTTAATTCTGAATGCTTGCGATTAATACATTTTAGACCAGATGAAAACAATACATATCTTGTAACTGGAGGATTTCAATGCTCATTCCCCGATTCCCCGTTTTGGGAAAAATGTTTGCCAGTTGATTACTGGTAACCGTTTTATTGAAAATATAGTCGACTCGTCTTTATATTCTTTTTAAATGAACGGAGAATAGCACGTATTCATGACAACCCTAAGCACAAGCAAATGCAACAGAGAGCTTACTTCAAATATCTCCAGATCTACCATCATTTCATTTTGTGATGGCCAGACTCTTGATGACACACTAGATAAGGATCTTATTCCTATCATTGACTGCCTTTGAAACTTCAAGGCCTGAACAAGCAGATTTGATAAAGGAAAAAGCAAGATGCATGTATGTTGCCTGCTCCGAGGCCTTTTGTCCGTTGGATCAGACTCATGAGGGAGACACGGCTATGTAGTGTCTGTGATCCTGGCGTCAAATAGAGACACACCACAGTCCATAATACATGTGGTGTTCTCACACACCAACGGGTTCAAAGAAAAATCCAGCAGCTCCCCCAAAGCAGCCAGTGAAGGGTATAAACGCAAACAAAACGAAAGCGTGGGGAGGAAAAAATGTTGCTGAAAAAATAAAGACATTATGCAAACAATATAACATGTAGGGAACAATCTTTGAGCCTACGCCTGATGATCCACTCAAGGATGCAAGGGAGATCAAAAGGCAAACACAAAGACGGACAAGAAACAACAATACAAGTAACTTCGACCTATTGAAATGAAGTTGAAAATAAAATGAGGCAGGGGAACAAAAAAAAAAAAACAAAAAAACAATAAACAAGTAGGGCAAACTCTTGCTCCCAAGAGAGAACCTTACTCAGAGTAAATTTTATTCAAGACTGGCACACAGCCTTTTAAACTTGAATAACGTCAGACAAATAGAAAGACGAACAATCTAATAGTGGGGGAAAACAAGCGCAGGCCAACAACCCCCCTCCGCCATCACAGTAATGACTTGGCAAAGATTTTAACTTACGAGGGAGGAGGGGGGTGGGGGGGGGTGGGGTGGGGTGGAGATGAAGAAATGGGGAACATAAAATTAAGAAAAATATTATAAACATGAAAACTCTCACCTAGCATGCATGAGTGAACCATCGTAAATCCCCTCTCACAGTTAAAATGCAGTGTAAATCAGATCAAAAAGCGAACAAAAAGCATACGACCAGAACATTCCGGATATCCTCGAACATACTATATTACCGTAGTAACATTAGAAAAAAAGAACAAAAGCACCAAAAAATTGTAAGATATAGACTTACTCGTCCATCCCCTCAAAACCAAACATAATGTGACATTTTTTTAAAAATCCCTCGTATTCATTCACGTATATCTTAAAACACATTACACGGACTGTGGCTGTGTGTTCATCTGTCTAATGTTTTGTGCTTCTGGATGAATTTCGCAACAGATTGAATTGTAAGGTCGTCATCAGATGATAACACAAAACCAACATCTTGGTTTTGGCTACGTCTAAGTGGAGAAAAATAAGCATTCTGCCCGCACTTGATTGCACGCAGTACAGTGAAACAGAACATACTCTTCGTCGTCAACTATATATCCACATGCAGGACAAGGTGATCTGTAGATGCTGCACATTTAAACCATCTTTTTATTTGCATTGAACCCTAAAGTTCTTAACAGAATCTTCCAAAATTCATTCTGTGCCATTTATTGTTATCACATTTAAAAAAAAACACCTTTTCTGAAAGAAACACATTTTAGATCAGAAGAACCAGCGATACTCTTCTTTACATTCTATATCTGAATGCCAGTTCTGTTTAAAAGAACAAATAAGTCTATCTTTGAATTCTTCTATAAAACTGTTGCTCGTTTCTACTCCCTGAGCCATCCATGCGATTCCAAAACTCTGTCTTAAAGAATGTTCGTTACTTTATGAGCCCAGTTTTCTTTACCTCTTTCCATTTGTAAAAGCATCATAAGTATCATAGGCCTACTGCTCAAACGTGACTGGTAGTTTCAAAATTTTCAACCAGTACTTGAAACATTTCAGAAAAAAGTTGTTATATACAAAGGGTATGTGCCCATTTTCCATACAAAAACGGTGTTAAATGAATGGCTTGGCACTTGCACCTGAAGGAAACGCTTCGTAGCATACGTGCACACTTTCTCCATATGCGAATTCACACTTAAGCCCCAAAATTTCAGCTGCGTATTTAAGGAGAGGTTTCATCTGTGCATCAAATATTTTCCCAAATACACCACAATCAATACAATTCAGCTTCGTAAGGGATTTCAGAATTTCAATGACACTTTTTCCCTTTTCTACAAGATACTTCCCATGCATATTGAAATATTTAATTTGTTTAAAATGACATTTCCAAATATTTATATCAATTGACTACTTGAACGTTTGTATTTCCATAACACCAATTTCCGTCTATTGATGGATGACCACCCATTCTGAAGACCACGATATTTGTCTTATCCAAATTAACTTTTAAACATAAGCGATTTCCTTCTTCTTTGAAAACATTTAACTGATTTTGCAAAACCTACAGCTGTTCCAGACAAAAATAATAACATCGTCACCAAACAATAATAGAAAAACATCTCAGCTGCTCCAGGTATTATCTGGGATACCATGTTTTCCTTTACAAGACAGTTCTTTGGCCAGTTCTTTTAGAAACACAAAGCAAAACAGCTGTGGACTGAGCAGGCACCCTGTTTTTACTCCATTTGGACAATCGTAATAATCTGATTATTTAATCTTCACACGCACACATGCAAGCACCAAGTTGTAATAAGCCTTTAATGGACATGTACAATTTACCATTGACACAACTTTTACGAAGTACATTCTACACAGCATTGCGATTTACAGAATCAAAGGCCTTCCCGAAATCTACAAATGCCACATAGAGCTTGGTATTACAGAGCAGATATTTATGCACTAAAAATATAGCGTAAATATGTCCTCTTTGGTGCTGTAATTGGCTCTAAAATGTGCTTGTTTGTGCCATTATTTTCTCTTCATGTTCAGCCCCAGTCTGTCAACCTTTATCTAGTATGCAAGTGTAAACTTTACTTCAAATGCTGGTAAGTGCTACTCGACGATAGTTGTCGGTTTTTTTTTTTTTTTTAAAATTGGTATAGTAACAGACTTTGCACAACATTCTAATGAAAAGCTGTCATTTTCAAAACGTTGTCGAAATAGATGGACCAGGAAATCAATTACGGGTTGAGTTTGCATGCTTCAACATTTCTGCTTCAATTCTGGTCTGGTCTTGCGCTCTTTTCTAATTCTAAATGTTCAATACCAGCAACCTCGGCCAGAAGCTGATTTGAACACTCACCATAAACTCGTCACGCCCCAGAGAGAGAGAGAGAGAGAGAGAGGGGGAGGAGAGGAAGAGTGAGAGAGAGAGAGAGAGAGAGAGAGAGAGAGAGAGATGTAGAAAGCATTTCAATAGAGATTACCTCAAAAGTACTGCTGTCAGTAATATATATATATATATATATATATATATATATATAATATATATATTTATATATATAGAGAGAGAGAGAGAGAGAGAGAGAGAGAGAGAGAGATGTAGCATTTCAATAGAGATTACCTCAAAGTACTGCTGTCAGTAATATATATATATATATATATATATATATATATATATATGTGTGTGTGTGTGTGTGTGTGTGTGTGTGTGTGTGTGTGGGTGTGTGTGTGTGTGTGTGTTGTGTGGTGTGTGTGTGTGTGTGTGTGTGTGTGTGTGTGTGTGTGTGTGTGTGTGTGTGTGGGTGTGTGTGTGTGTGTATGATTATTAAATAATGGCCCATTTTCTTCTCCTCTCCTACCAAATTAGTCTCTTCCATCTTAATATTGTTATCAAAATCATGAATAACATCCCTGAAGTACAGGACAAAAACATAATGCATTTCGACCTTTTGGGGGTCTCTTTAGGCAAAAAAACAAATAACATTAAGGACAGTGATAACGACGAACGAGAAACCACTTATCTTCTCATTTTCGGCGCATAATCAAAACTGCTGTGAATAAAAAGGCCATTAAGAAGATGATCTTGGGGAGTAGAAATGATAATGATAACCATGGTAATAATGCTATTAATGACAATAACAATGATCATAGTGCAATGATGAGAACGTATAAGTATAGTAAGAGGAGGGATACTGGTAAAGTGGGTTTGTTTAACAAAAAAGGGGGCGGGGGGTGGAAGGGGAGTTGACGGGTGGGGTGTGTGTGAAACATTGGGGTTTGTAGTTTGTTTTGTGTCATTATTTGTTTAATGATATGATGTATTGGTGACGGTAGTGGTTATGATAAATTGATAATATGGCTTAGTGGTAAGGGATAGAAATGATGAACAAAAAAAAAAACCTCGGCAGAAGCTGCTAAACACTCAACATAAACTCGTCACGTCCAGAGAGAAGAGAGAGAGAGAGAGAGAGGAGGCGAGGAGGAGAGAGAGGAGAGAGAGGAGAGAGAGAGAGAGGAGAGAGAGGGGAGAGAGCGAGAGAGCGAGAGAGAGAGAGAGAGCGATGAGGGAGAGAGGAGAGAGAGAGAGGAGAGAGAGAGACAGACAGAGACAGAGAGACAGAGAGAGAGAGAGAGAGAGAGATGTAGCATTTCAATAGAGATTACCTCAAAGTACTGCTGTCAGTAATGAAGCTTGCTACAATCCACGTGGAATATCTTTCCCTAATCGATGTTTGATGCTTATTTCAAGCATGACATGATGATCGTTGTTGCAATTTTCATCGTTATGACAGACTATTTAAGTTATGTAACTTGGAATCTTTGACAGAATATTTCATTTTAAATTTATGGAGGTACATTCCTCAACAATGCGTCAAATACAACTTGTTCATTATATGTATCAATGTCGTAGGCCTAACGTTTTCTTTTACATTCCTGATTGATTTGATCATTACCTTGCAGTCGCAGTCATCACGTATCCGGTTCAATCGCGAAAAGGGAGAAAAAGAGTGACAATAAGAAAAGAGAAGAGTGAGTGGAAGAGTAGGCAGTGACGAAAAAGGAGGAAAAAGAGTAGACAAGGAAATAAATCATAATCAGAAAGCGAAGAAGGAAGGGAGCGACATAAGTTTAAAAAATATGATTAAAAAGGAGATTAAAAAAAACACCAACAAACTTGTTTTCAAGCTCTCTGCTCTCTTCAGGGTGTTTATTTTGGGCACGCTACCGGTGTTATATATATTGTGTGTGTGTGTAAGCGTGAGTCTGCATGTGTTTCACGTGGCCTGTATCTTTTTACAATTTTGGTTTTTTGGGGGGTGCGTTCAGGGAGGGTGTGTAAGGAATGGTGTGTTGTTATATGTATACGATCCCCATTATATACCAAACACGTTCGCCACACAACAACCACACACAAACACACACACACACACCCCACACACAAACCACACACCCACGCACGCACGCACGAGGTAACACATCACATCCAAACCAACACAACACAACACACACACACACACCACACACACACACACACCACAACGCACGCACGCACGCACGCACGCACGGCACACGCACGCACACACACACACACACACAAACACACACACACAACACACACACACACACACACACACGGTGTTGCATATTCATCAACTACGATTAGTAACATAGCAAGTGAGTTCTATGCATTTTAAGTTATTATCACGTTTCAACTATTACTACTACAAGTACTACTACGACACAACAACAAACTAATACTCTCCATAACGGACAATACCTGTAATTTCTGCTGCAGTATGCACTGCTGCGGCTAAGACTAATACTACTACTACTACTCCTATACTACTAATACTACTACTACTAAACTAAGACTAATAGTAGTAGCAGTAGTAGTCAGTAGTATAGTAGTAGTAGGCGTAGTAGTAACTAGCACTACTACTTCTACTGACTAGACGATACTACTAATACTAATACTGGCTACTTTATCGCTGCTGCTGTGCTTCCTATCCATCGACGTTTTTCCACACACAAATCACACCCAGATTAACAGTTATAAAGACATTCAATTTTTTGCAGCCGGCCGTGTGCTATATAAAAGAAAACAAGGGAAAATGACAGTGAGCTATGTAATGCTGTTCGATCAAACATGCACAATCTCAATAGCGCTGAATGAAGGAATCCTAGTGACGTACTCTTTTCTTGAATACTTAAAAACAAAGTTAAGTTAAATCTGAGGTTGTTTATCTGAATGGAAATAAATCGTCCGCGCTTACAAACTCAAATTTTGACAAGTGTACGCAGAAGTCACTAGCGCGAATTTGTCAACAAACGTATGCGGATAAAATATCTTAAGGCATGAGTAACACACAGAAAAACACACACGCAACAAACGCCAGCACACACACACACACACACACACACACAAACCAAACACAAACACACACACCAAACACACACAAAAAAGTATGCACGCAGGGTACGTGACTCATTGCACTCTCTCTCTCTCTATCGTCACAAACACAAACACCCACCCAACACACACACACACACACACACGCAGACACGCACGGATTGCACGCACACGTAACACACACACACACACACACAAACACAAACACACAGAGCCTACCCACACAACACACAAACACACACACAACACACACACTCATAAACACCACAACAGCGCATACACGCACTAAAACACGCGCGCGCGCGCGCACACACACACACACAACAAGTGGTGTTTGTGTGTGTGTGTTGTAGGTGTGTGTAGTGGGTGTGTGTGTGTGTTGGCAGATTATTGTATATGTATGTTGTTTCTGAATGTCGTGTTGATGTGTCGTGTGTGTTGTGTGGGTGTGCCGTGCGTGCGTGCGTGCGGGTGTGTGTGTGTGTGTGTGTGTGGGTGTGTAGTTGTGTGTGTGTGTGTGTGTGTGTGTGTGGGGAGTTGTGTGTATGTTACGCAAGGCGCAGCGCGCGCACGCATGGTGGTGTCTGTGTGTGTTTGTTAGTGGTGCGTTGGCCGTGGCGTCGGAGCGTGCGGCATACGTGTGTGTTGGTATGTGTGGTGTGTGTGTGTGTGTGTGGTGTGCTGTGTGGTTGTGCTGTGTGTGTGTTGTGTGTGTGGTGTGGTTCTTATTCAATTTTAACGTCTAATCCACGTTAAGTGATATTAGACAATGTTAGGGGAAGAAAGGGGGGCGGGGGGGGGGGGGGGTAGGGGGGTTAGAGGTATAAGTATAAGGCA
>JADBJO010021711.1:0-10000 GCA_016801955.1 Conus betulinus
GATCGGTACTTTTGATTTCCACTACATTCATATAATTTTTGATTACTCATCTTACACCTACAGATCTAGCCAACGTTCCACTTTATCTCATTGCTGGAATTTTGTGTTATACTGGTTACCTATCTACAGGTTTTTATGATTTTACTTACCCAACAAGACGAACAGTGTGTATCCACAATTAAGTATGCGAAAATTTAACATTTTACTTATATCACAGCATCCGCGGATTAACATTCGCGAGTTTGATAGTTTTGTCATCGACTTTTGTACGATTACTAAGATTGTTCATAGTCACATTTTTTATAATATTTTTTTTTGTTTTTGTTTTTGTTTTTCAAGTTACACAATACACAACTCGTAAGGCTATTTTATCTGTTTAAAACGTTCATCTGGTATCAATGCACAAACACACAGGAGTTACACACTTAACCTACACAGTCTAGCACTACACATTCTACTTCTAAAACACACACACAGTCATGCTTTATACTGTTTATATACACAATATATTTAACATTATTATTTACGATCTAGCGTCTTACCACACCAATACATCACTACAACTACACACTTACTGCGTTTTATTTTCGGCGTCGCGAGTGTTTTTGGAACACTCACACTATTTAACAATCACAACACCAGCTCATTTCATCACTTCATAACCACTTTTTGTGTTTACCACTTTTTTTGACATTTCCATTCTGTGACATCTCACACACACCATTTTATTTCTCTATACAGCAAATCAATTTCATTATATACAAACGTACACATCTTCATACACAGTCACTACACAGACATCTTATCTCCATCTTTGACTACCATTTTCTAAATTCTCACCAACACCACACACACTACTACTACACATAGATCACACACTTCATCATACCTCAATCACAATCTACATAATTCTTACACAACTCACACAACTTCTAATTCTATCCACTTACATCATCAACACAAAAACACACTTACTACTACACACACAACACAAACTACAGGTTACGTTCTCTAAACTGTTCTAAAGAAAAGTGGATCGTTGGTGTGGCGATTTCAATTCTCATGCTCCTTTCTGGGGAACGTCAAAGATTGTCCAAATATGGTTTCTCACCCTGATTTTCTGGAAAACTGTTGTGGATTCATCTTTAGTTTTGCTTAACGACGGGAGAACTACGCGCATCCCAGACATATCTCATCATAGAGCATCGGCGCTTGATCTAACCTTTGTTTCACCTGCTTTAGCATTAACAGCAAAAGTGGGATACAGCCAATGACCCACTAGGTGGTGACCATGTGCCATAATTTTTATCTTTAAAGAATCCGTTGGATCTGAAGTTAGTGGTGAAGATGTTATACCTAAATTTAATTACATAAAGGGCAGATTGGGAAAACTTTTCCAAAATTACCTCACTGAGAAGACTGAGAGTGAAGTTATTGTGTGGGATGTTAACATCTTTTTATGATAACTTTCAGAAAGCAGTTTCTTGTGGGCTGCTGCTCTAGCTATTCCTAAAAAAGGATCAAAAAAAGTGTGTGAAACATTCTCAGGGAATGTCTGGTGGAATCAGGCTTGCGAGGAGAGGCTGTTAAAGCCAAAAAACATTAGCTTATCTTGAAACTGGCTAAAAAAGTTAGAAAAAGTTCCTGTGCAAGAGATAAAAGATGCAGCTCATAAAGAAATGTGCAGTACAAAAAAATAAAAGCAAACAGAGTCACAGCGCGCAAGCAAAAAGACACAATACTGGTCACAGTTCTGTCTAAATGAAGTATCTGACTGTAAAGACTTGAAAAAAGTGTGTGGGATAAGTGTGAAAGAAGAAATGAAAAAAAATCGGGCATTAAACTCCAAGATTACCCGATCAAAACAACAAGTAAAGAATTTCTATCTCCCAAAAGAAAAGGCTGAGGAATTTGCATCTATGTACCGTAAAAAACATGTTGTACGGAATTGTTTTTGCCTAATGAACAAAAGTCGTTTAGATTAAAAGAAAAAAAATAAATGTATCAATATCTTTACAGGAAGTCAGGAATGCTATCCGTCTGTTGGGAAATAAAAAGGTTTCGGTTGGTTTGGATGGGGATTTCTTACACTATGTTAAAACCATTTACCAGAGAACTGGATAGTCATTTACATAAATTATTTAAACAAATGTTGGGAATGTGGACAAATTCCCGATAATGTGGAAGACGTCTATTGTGACTCCTATTCTAAAGCAGGGCAAGCCTCGGTCTGAGACGTCTAGTTATAGACCCATTTCAGTCACGTCTCATACTGGAAAAGTCATGGAAAAAAAAATAGTAAATTTCAGAATGGCCTATTACTGTGATAAACATGATGTGTATTTTCTTCACATCAAGCTGGATTTAGAAAAACGGGACGAAGTACAATTGATCACCTGACACGACTAACTACTCATATTAAGCTTCTTTGATCTTACTAAAGCTTACGATAGAGTGTGGGCACAGCCCGACTACTGTATAAATTAAAAACAAATTGGTCTTTCTGGTCACGTCTACAATTATGTGAAATCCCTTTTTAAGTGGGGGAGACATATAATGACCAAAGTTGGTGTGACTTTATCATCCTCAAGATCTATAGATATGGGAATTCCACAAGGTTCTATTATCTCCCCTTTGTTATTCAACGTAATGCTATATGACTTATGTACATGTTTTTCATCATATACCAAGGTAGCTCAATATGCTGATGACATTGCAATATGGATTAATGTATCTTTAAAAGAAAAGAACAAATTTACGTCACATAAATTATATTCAGAAGCTCTTTCAGAACGAGCTGGATAAATTAAATAGTTATATGCATTTGAACGGCTTTCAATTCTCTGTTGAAAAGACACATTTGGTTCTCTTTAACAAATGGATATAAACCCAAGTAACTTGCCTGTATATTCTTTCTGGGAGGGACGGGAAAATTTTTTATAAAAACTTGAAGTAAAAATTTTAGGCGTCCTACTTACACCAAAACTAAACTGGAAAAAAAACATATAGACTCGATAGTTACTAAGCGGTTTTAAAAAGTTTGAATTTTCTAAAAAAAATTGTCAGTCACTCTCATGGGGACAGGATCCCAAAGTTTTGTTGCATTTAGCAACCAGTCTTGTACGATCAAGATTGACTTACGGACAGGAGGTATTCTTTTCAGCTCCGCGATCGCATTTTAAAGAGAAACTTCAAAGAATGATTGACAGTACAGCTAGTAAAGCTGTAAAGTTGTCCCTGGGTGTACCTGTGCACACACTAAGTCCTCTGAAAGTTTATAAGATAGCAGGCCTTTTGCCACTTGATGAAGAAAGGAAAATAAGTTCTGTAAAATATGTAGTGAGACGGATTTGCCGTGGACGACCTTGAAGAGTTAAATACACGATCCGACATTGATTTTTCGAAAAAAATGCACAGAAAAAATTCAAATTTAGAGACGCTTCGTTCATATGTTTCAGACGTTTTTTAATTCATCAAAGATTTAACCCACACGAGGTAGCGCCTCGCGTACTGGTTCCGCCGGCGACCCGCCGGTACCCCCCTTGGGAACTAACGGAAGTAAAAAGTTAACATTTTTTTCTTCTGATCTAAATAAAGCGATGTCGCCGCATGTGTTAGCAGCATCTGTCAAAATTGACATGGAAAGAAAAGTTTTACTAACTATTTGAAAAGTATACACTGACGGCTCAGTTCTTGATGATGGTAGTGCGGGATCTGGCTTTGTAATTCCAGATTACAAAAGCTGAAAAAATCATATTATTTAGGTAAGGGTCATTCCATATTTACAGCTGAACTTGTTGCTGTCCTGATGGCATGGCATATTATTTAATTTTCCTTGCCAGTCTCAATATTTAATATCCTGTTTTGTGTTGATTCACAGTCAGTATTAAAAAAGTTTGCATTGTTTTGAAAATACACAGAGAGAGGAATTATTATTTGAGATTAAGTACATGTTGCACTGTCTTTACATGAAAGGTACTAATGTTGTATTTTTTCGTGGGTTCCATCGCACACACCTCCTTCATTTTTAACGATCAAGCAGATAGAGCAGCAAAAAGGGGAGCAAAGAATATATTAGGTAGTATTAAGGTTGACTGTCCTTTGTCACACAAGGAAAAGTTAGTCATATCATCGAAAGGGATTTCTGGAGTCAATACAGTTCCTCATCAAAAACTCGTCAGCAAACTCTGTCAAACTTTGTGTCGATTAGCCGACCGGTTTCAAGCCTGGCTTTTAGACTTTTATGTAATTCCCTACGAACCAAGTATTGCCAGACTGTTAAGTGTGTATGTCGTGGGGATCTTTCAGTTCAACATGTGATTTTTGATTGTGAACTAACGAAACCCTTTTTGAATGGTGTTATACCAAGTGCTGACACTGGGCATGTTAATGTGTTTGACTTTTTAGATTCGTTGCCAGTTTATTTCTCTTGTTAAATTAACGAGAACCTTTTGGACACACAAAAACACACCCGGACCACAAAACACAAACCCACAACCAACACACACACACCCACAACACAACACCGGCACACAACACACACACACACACACACACCACACACACCCACACACAACACAACACGTACACAACACAACACACAACACACACACACACACACACACACAACACACCACACACACCAAACACAACACACACAAGCACACACAAACACACACACAAACCCATCCACACCACAACACACACACACACACACACACACACACACACACACAACACACTCTCTCTCTCTCTCTCTCTCATCCCTCCACACGTCCCATACTACATGCCCTTCCAATGTCCTCCCAGTATCCAGATCCCCAACCCAACATCTCCACATGTAGTCCATCGTTCTTTGGTTGTCGATGTCAGCGTTTGAAAAGTTGTGTCGCCATGGTATGCTGCCGTTGGCCGATACATGGGCGTAGTTTTTATACATTAAATATCCAGCACATGCAGGTTGGTGTGTGACATTGTGGTGTGTTGTGTGTTGTGGTGTTAATGTGGTGTGTGTGTGGTGGTGTGCGGTGCGTGTGTGTTTGGTAGTGCATGTGGATGTGTTGGTTCATGCATGTGTGTGTGAAATGTGGGTGTACATCAACCCAGTGTTGGTTGATGTGTGTTACCTGTGTGTGTGTGTGTGGTGTTGTGTGTGTGTGGTGTGTGTGGTTGTGCCCCACACACACCCTGTGTGTGTGTGCTCGTCCCCAAGGTGTGTGTGTGTTGTTTGTGGGGTGTGTGTGGTTGTGTGTGTTTAGTGTGTGTGTGGTTTGTGTGTGGTTGTCGGGGGTGTGTGTTCTGGGTGTGAGCACCACTTGTGTTTCATATGTGTGTGGTGTGTGTGTGGTATTGTGTGTGTGTGTGGTGTTGTGTGTTGTGTTGTGTGTGTGTGGTGTTGATGTGTCTGTGGTGTGGTCGTGCAATTTGTGTGTGGTTTTATGAGGTGTTTGTGTTTTGTGCGTGTGCTTTCGGTGTGGTCGTGTGTGCTGTGTTTGTGTCTGTGGTGTGTGGGGTGTGTGTTGGTGTGATGAAATCATGTACCTCCAACAATCCTGTCTGCAGTTTCAAGAGGTTATTTCATGGTAAGCTAGGCGAATTTCGCCTCGGCAGCCTTGTCCATAATCTTACACCTGAGTGAATGATGCCCTTTCTGAGGTTCACAAACTTCTCTCTCCCTCTCTCTCTATCTCTCTCTCTCTCTCTCTCTATTCTCTCTCTCTCTCTCTCTCTCTTCTATCTCTCGGAGAGAGAGAGGGCTGGACAGGGCCTCCACTAGAGATAAAGATCGGGAATCTGAGATCTCCATGTCGTGTCTCTAGTACGATTTATGGTGAGGCGATAGTGTAGTCTCGGAGAGTCTCACGCAGCGAGCGAGAGAGATTATATAGAGACGCGTATGGTATATCTCAGATAGTATGGAGCATGAAGGATAATACTTTCTCTAGATGTCTTAGCGTCCTCTAGATCGGGCACGGTATCTCATCGATTCTAGATCTATTGGTCGATAGCTTTCAGTATATCGGTCTAGGAATCTCTTATCGATCGAATCTGCTTATCTAGAGCGCCTCTAGGTAATACTCTAGATCTCTTCTCATCTCTGCGAGTGTCTACCTACTCTCTGTTATTGATCTCTATGACTCTCTTATTTCTATTCTCTGTCTCTATCTCTCTTATAGCTCTATATCTTATACTCTCGGCTCCTCAATAGCTATCTTCTATTTAGCTCTCTCTCTTTCTTTCGCTCTCTATACTCTATACTATCCTTTCTCTCGCTTATCTCTCTCTCTGATCCCTATTTCTCTCCCCCTGTCTTTTCTCTCCCATATTTATCTCGCTCTCTCTTTCTCTCGGTCTCTCTTTCTCTCTCTCTCCTCTTTCTCTCTCTCTCTCTTTCTCTCGGTCTCTCTCTTTCTCTCTCTTATCTCTCTCATAAAACCCTCTCTTCCTCTGTCTGTATGGTCTCCTCTCTCTGTTCTCCCTCTTCTCTTTCTCTCCTCCCTCTTTTTCTCCCTCTCGCTCTCTCAACCCCCCTCTCCCCTCATTCCTCCCCCTCTTTCTGTGTGTGTGTGTGGTGTGTGTGTGTGTGTGTGTGTGTGTGTGTGTGTGTGTGTGTGTGGTGCATATGACGTGCGCGTGTTTGTGTGTTGTAAGCGCCTTTTCGTAAGTACGCAAGTCCATATGTGTGTTCACAGGCGTGTGCCAGTGGGTGGGAATGTGGTGTTCCTTGGGCGTGTGAATGAGCGTACCTTGGCCCCACTATTGCCCGTGAGTTTGAAGCAGCGTGTGAACCAGCTCTCCCCTGCGCACAACAAACCACCACAGACCTCTCTCCTCTGGCGGCTGTCAAGGTAAACACAGACCCCTCTCACCTGTACTTCCACTTTCTCCTCTCCCTTTACAAATACAACTGCAAGTACACACACACACGTACGTAAGTGTGCGTGTGTTTGTGTGTGTGTGTGTGTGTGTGTGTGTGTATGTGTGTGTGTGTGTGTGTGTGTGTGTGTGTGTGTATGTGAGAGAGAGAGAGAGAGAGAGAGAGAGAGAGAGAGAGAGAGAGAGAGAGTGTATGTGTGTGCGCGTTTGTATGTATGTTTGAGTGGTGTGTGCTGTGCGTGCGTGTGTGCAGGCGCGCACGCGCGCGCGCGTGTATGGTATGTGTGTGTGTGGTGTGTGTGTGTGTGTGTGTGTGTGTGTGTGAGCGTGCGTGCGTGTGTGTGAGTGGTGTGTGTGTGTGTGTGTGTGTGTGTGTGTGTGTGTGTGTGTGTGTGTGTGTGTGTGTGTGTGTGAGACGAGTGACTATTAATCGAAAGGGAAAAAAGCGTGTATTTGCCGTTGGAAAGAAGAAAAGCAAGTGTTCGTGGGTTTCAGTTCCAATGATTCCAATGGAACTGTCTGTGCGCCACATGAAAGCAGAACAACATACATACAGACAGACAGACAGGTAGACAGGGAGACAGACAGACAGACAGACAGACAGACAGACGGGGAGAGCGCTCAGACCTACACAGCTGAGAAGAAGGCCACGCCAGTGCAGCCAGCGGTTTCAGAAGATCGGGCTTCCCAGCCAAAGTCTCTCGCCATACAGGTTGGAAGCAAGGGGATGAGGGGGAGGGCGGGGGGAGGGGAGGGGGTGTGGGAGGTTGTGGGCACGTCTAGTCGTGGCCCCATGACACAGCTCTTGATTTTTGAGAAGTACAGGGCATACCCCCCCCACCCCCCCCAACCCCCCCCCCCTCAAAAAAAAAAAAAAAAAAAAAAAATGAAAGAAAGAAAGAAAAGAAGAAGAAAAAAAAAAACCGAGTGCGTTCAAGTTTGCGTGTTTGAGGACAAATGATACTCAGTGTGGCGGAATTAAAAAAAAAAAAAAAAAAAAGAAAAGAACTGAATTGACGTGAGTGAACCGATCGCCATTTCTGCAGGGAAAAAACAAAAGCCTTGCATAGGTTATCTACTACTGATCTGTGTAATCGATTTGGATGGAAACTATTATGGCAAGCAACATTGGCAAGGGAAGATAACCGGAATGAAACACTGTTCTACTCTGCCAACTCTCTGCTGGCAACATCGCGGACAGGTGGGGCCCATGCTTGAAACAGCGTCGCTCAAACCGTCAAGTCCCGAAAGTTGCCACGTGTGTGGGTGTCATAAGACATCCGTTCCAGGCGATTCGGCCTTAAGGCGCTCAATCATCCGGGAGTTGCGGGTTCGAATCTGGGAGGCACCAAGGTGAACAAAAAAAATGACAGCATCTTTGAGCCAGAACCTTGTTGTTGTCCAGTCTCTTTAGAGAAGTAGGCAGTTGTGAGAGTCCGAAACATTTGTATGGGAGGGGGATGGGGAAGGGGGGGGGGTGGTGGTGGTGGTGGTGGTGGTGGGCGCGGGGGTGGGGATGAGGTGTCTCCTGCTGTCCATCTCCACACTTCAGAGTTTGAACCGTATCAATGTGCTGAATTGAATTGGGTCTGTTGGAGGAATGTGTCTGTCAGTCATTCCAAGATGCGTCTGGACGACTTTGTGATTTCACCGCTTCCCTAGCTGTAACTTCTTTTTCTTTTTCCTCCAAACTCCTAGTTTTTCAACATTAAGGAAAAAGACATTAAAAAAAAAATTCTTTCAAGATAGGGCCTCCATCCTCCCCCCCCCCCCCCCCCACTCCTTCTCCAAAAAGAAAAAAAATGTAACCACAACTCTCAGGCACCACGTAGGGCTGTATGGTCTATTCCTAACAGACAGGTGGATTTGTTTAGTGTCCTGGCCTTTGATTCAAAGCGTCAGGCTTTATTCATGTTCTATTGTTGGGTGTAGTAAGACGTTCACTCCGTGTATGGGTGTCTTGGTGGCACAAGACTGGCTAGGTGTGTGTGGAGAGATCTCGTGAGAGGAGACCCCACTCAGGACTGGATGATGTGTCTTGGTGGCAGCAAAACTGGCAATGCTAATGGGGAACTTTTTTTTTGGAAACACCGAACACTGCCTGGTGCCCCCCCCCCCCCCCCCCTTTTTTTTTTTTTTTTTCAATATAGCGACATAAAAATCAGAATGTTGATTATGGTCGCTCTATGGAAGTAGAAGAAGAAGAAGAAGAAGAAGAAAAGAAAGAAGAAGAAGAAAGAAGAGGAAGAAGAAGAAGAAGAAGAAGAAGAAGAAAAGAAAAAAGAAGAAGAAAGAAAAGAAGAAGGAAGAGAGAAGAAGAAGAAAGAAAAAAGAAGAAGAAGAAGAGAAGAAAGAAGAAAGAAAGAAAGAAGAAAGAAAGAAGAAGAAGAGAGGAAGAAGAAGAGAAGAGAAAAGAATAGAAGAAAGGGGAAAAAGAAGAAGAAGAAGAAGAAAGAAGAAGAAGAAGAAGAAGAAAAGAAGAAGAAGAGAAGAGGAAAGAAGAGAAGAAAAAAGAAGAAGAAGAAGAAGAAGAAGAAGAAAGAAGAAGAAAGAAGAGAAGAAGAAGAAGACGAAGAAGAGAAGAAGACAGAAGAAGAAAAGAAAGAAAGAGAAACGAAGAAGGAAGAAGAAGAAGAGAAGAAGAAGAAGAAGAAGAAGAAGAAGAAGAAGAGAAAGCAGCAGAAACGGAAGGTAGAAGGAACAGACAAAGAAAGACGGAAGGCCGTAGCTCTGACCGAATAGAAAAGAAACTTTCCACCTCGAAAGTTTGAGGTAAAGAACTGTGAACAGTAAATAACAGACCAGTAGGGGGGAGCAAGAGTTACCTACCCTACCTGCCCGTTAGTTCCACTTTGAGTTGATGGGTCATCTCTGGGACTGATCCTCTTTGTCTGAACTTCTTCACTTATCTGTTGTTCGTCCGTCGAATCGACGAGAACCACTTCAGTCGTCTTGGGGTTGAGGAGGAGAGTGTGAAATGATTTGTGGATACGCAGGTGGCTGATCGAGCCGATGCGTGCATGGAATGTGCGGTGACAGCTTGGACAGGCAATGTGGGAGAGTTGCTGTAGCTTGCAGGTGCGGGTTTTCTTTGCCTGTCTCTTTCGTTGTGCTGCAGCTGTCC
>JADBJO010021712.1:5000-12500 GCA_016801955.1 Conus betulinus
AAAGCCACAGCCCCTTAGTTGGGAGATGTACAAGGAAAAAATGTACAGGCTCATGAATAGTGTATTATTAAGTACAGACTACTTTTTGTTAAAGGCTTTGTTCAAATATAACACACGAGATGCTTAACAATATTCTCCTTTCTTGACGCAGAGAGAGAGAGAGAGAGAGAGAGAGAGAGAGAGAGAGAGAGAGAGAGAGAGAGAGAGAGAGAGCATTACTCCAAAAGAACCTAATTTATTATCTCGTAATATCTTTTCCTTGTGTTTAGACATGCAGAGAAATATGAGAGAAAGAAAGAAAGAAATTCACTGTCTCTGTCTGTCTGTCTGTCTCTCTCTCTCTCTCTGTCTGTCTCTCTGTCATTGTCTCTGTCTCTGCCTGCCTGCCTCCCTCCCCCCCCCCCCCCCCCCCCCCCCCCCCCCCCCCCCCCCCCCCCCGAGATACTATTGCTCGAAAGAAATTCCGCCATGCATTTATCTTATCATCTATCAATTATGCGTCAACCTTCTAAGAGATATGCAATGCAAACACATTAAAATGTCTGAACAGGAACTATAAACGCTCTCTGAAGTAAGTACTTTTAAAATCTATTAGTTTGACGTCTGAAGACTACTGAGCGCTGGATATCCTTCCATTATCACATGAACTACAGTTTGTCAAAGCAGTTGTGATGTATCGAATAATAAATGGATTTGCTCCTCCTACAATAACTACATGATTTCCGCGAAATCAGTCAAGATACACGAATAATATTGTGATCAGAAAACCGAGAATTGATCTTTTGAAGACAGGCGTCGCCTACTGAGGAGGGGCCCTTTGGAACTCTTTACCAAATTCCATGAAACATAAGAATAGTATTAGCTCGTTTTAAACCAGCTTACAAAACATTTCTCTTTCAGGCACTAAAAACTTAAAAAGTACACACTACATATTTTAGACATCAAGATATTTCATGCCATGCCATATGATACGACAGAAAGAATACTGTATAAACCATATTGTATAGCTTGCTGTGTTCATTAGATCAATATCGTCATGTGTGTGTGTGTGTGTGTGTGTGTGTGTGTGTGTGTGTGTGTGTGTGTGTGTGTGTACGTGCGTGTGTGCGTGTGTGTGTACGCGCGCGGGTGCATATGGTTGCATGTATGCTCTTGTCGTTAGCTTTTGTAGTATTAGTCTGTTACTTCTTATAGTTTGCATGTTGACCACGGTATTCGCTTTTCCCCTTTTTGCTACTTTACTGACTTCTGCGTTTTCCATGTGCCCCCCCCCCCCCCCCCCCCCCCCCCCCCCCCCCCCCCCCCCCCCCCCCCTTCCCCGAGTTTTGGTGGGAAAAATGCATGCACAATTTGCTTATGTCATTGCCGTGGTTAAACAATATTTCGTTCGTTCGTTCGTTCGTTCTCTCCAACACACACACACACACACACACACACACACACACACACACACACACACACACACACACACACACACACACACACACACACACACGCTCGCTGGCGCGCGCGCACACACACACACACACACACACACACACACACACACACACACACACACACACACACACATTTGTAACATAGAAAACTGCGTACTGATTATACGAAGTTGTTCCTGTGTGTGTGTGTGTGTGTGTGTGTGTGTGTGTGTGTGTGTGTGTGTGTGTGTGTGTGTGTGTGCGAGTTTTTTTTTCTTTTTTTTGAAGGTGACAGCATGATGATTATGATGGTCAAACTTACAGCCAGTAAGTGTCATCAAAGAGAAGCTAACTTCCCCCCTTTTAGAATCACAGTTTTATTACCAATACCAGCGCACTTTACACGATAACACCATTATTGCTGGAGATTTTATTTAAAGAGAGACTGCAAATTACCGAGACCTCTAAGGTTAGGTAATGTTGCTTAGAGGCCAGCTGACCGCAAAGGGCCATAACAGGGCTGTCACCGCCTTAAAGTCAACTTACAAGTCATTACAAAAGCCCCCAAAAAAAACCCACCACCACCACCACCACCACCAACAACAACAACAACAAAACAACAGCATTCACACAACCCTTTAAAATACACTTTAAAACACACCGAAAATTTTGTTGAAAATCTTTCTTCAGTAAACTCTCAGATCAGATGAAAAATGTTAATCTCTTTCATAAATTCAAAGATCACATCAGTTGGGATATCGCTGAACAAGGTTTTTATGGAGTCTGCTGTAAACTGTTGTCTCACATCATGCAAGTGCCAACACCCTAAAAGAATATGTTTCACTGTGAGTGGTACATGAGACGGAATACTTCTTCACTCTTTAAAAAGAACGAACGAGTTAAAAAAAACGAATGGCCAGTGTGCAGCTGGCAGAAAACCGTTTCTTCTTTGCGACCACCAGAGGTAGATGAGAGGAACTCTTTTAAGTTTGGACGGATCTGGAAAAGTTTGTTATCCGTCTGTGTTTTTGCTGCTGGTACTTCTTTCAAAACAGTATGGTTTACAGCAGAGTGCTAGAGACGCTCTATTTTCAATGGAAAATGAGAGGTATCATCTTACGTACAGGAAAAAAAGTCAGTTCCACAAGGATGCAGCTGAAAAGGCAAACCTATTGTTAACCTGTGATCCCACTGGGTGGCAGAATGCAGTGGTAGGGGCCATGACAAGGACAGGGAGAAAAGGGGAGACACCACACGCCCTTCACTATGGTCCAGAAGGTACAAGGACAGGGAAAAAGGGGGACACACCACACGCTCTTCACTATGGTCCGGGAGGCCCTGACAAGTTTCAGTTTCAGTTTCATCAAAGAGGCGTCACTGCGTGCGAACTAGTCTATAATACGCTACACCACATCCGCTACGTTTCGAGACCACACTGCGATGATTTAAAGCTGATGGATAAACGAATTCATGACTAAGATGAGAATGGAAATCTACACCTTACTAAACATTTCCTGACCACCATGGCAGGTTTCTGTGTCTCTTGTTGCTGACGCTGTTGCTATAACAATAAGCGTAGAATACCCACCTATCATGCAGCCTCTCACTATAATGAAACTGCACCCAACATCATCTCTGTGTGCGCGCGCGCGCGCGCGCGCGCGCGTGTGTGTATATATGTGTGTGTGTGTGTGTGTGTGTGTGTGTGTGTGTGTGTGTGTGTGTGTGTGTGTGTGTGTGTGTGTGCGCGCGCGCGCGCGCGCGCTGAGTATATGCATGAGAGCGTGTGTATGGGGTGCGTTCGTATGGACGATGTGTGTGTGTAGTAGTAGTAGTAGTAGTAGTAGTAGTAGTAGTAGTAGTAGTAGTAGTAGTAGTAGTAGTAGTTCAGTTTTACGTCTGTTCACATGTGTGATATTAGACGAAGACAGAGGGAGAGAGGAGAGAGAGGAGTGGTGGTGGGTGCATAAATGTCTGTGACTATGTTAGTGTGGTTATCCAAGTGTCCCTCAGTCTGTTCCTCTAAACATCCCTAACATACCTGCAAATAATCTTACAGGAAATACTTAACTGAACTACATATTGAAGAAAAAACAACATTGAAGGCAAACTTTAAATCTGAAAAAAGACATCACACAAAGTCATGCCTGATAACGCTGGTAAATGAGGTTGAAGAGGTAAACAGTCAAACAGCAGATGCTTACTGGTTAGTATTCGTTCTCCACAATATACATTTTGCTTCGTTTGTATATTTAGTTTTTAAGGCATCAAGTTTAAATTTATGAAATACTGAAATGAAATTTCTGTATTGGTACTTATTTTTCACTTGTAAATGGGGAATGCAGTTTACATGTTCATAATTAATTAAATGAGTATTTTTTATCAGCCACACCAAGCAACGTACTTTTGTAGTGTTTTCTGAATCGGTACCAGACGGTTTGCTTTAATAATGGTTGACTTCATGTAAAGAAAAGGGTATATTCAATACCGTGACGCACTTTTCATTTCTGGCTCCCTCTCTTTGCATCTATCAGCTAGCTCATTACCCCAGATACTACAACGCCATGGAATCCAACAGAAGGTGACATCCGTTCCTTTACATATAAAAACAGGAATAAGTGGCATATTCATTTACAAGAAAGTTGTTTGAAACGAATTTTATGGTTTGCAGAACAGACATTGAATCCACACAAATAACTACTTTAAATATTGATGGTGGCAAGTCAATTAAATGTGACAACGCCATAATAACAACTCTCAATTCGGTGGCAACTACTGATCCGCCTTGACCGATGCAGTATATCTTTTCAACCTTTTGTGATGGTATAACAAAGCAGAACCTGACAGATTATTAGACAATACTGAACCATCTGTGTAAACTTTAAGATGTTGAGGATATTTCTCTTGTATATGCGTCTTTACAGAATATATGAAATATTTAGTTGGTCAGTTTTCTCACATCAGTGTGATCAAGATCAAAATGTGACCTGTTTCTTTCCCAAGCTGGAGGAGAAATCAAGGCCACCTTCGCTAATGTTTCAGAACTGACTTTTTTTTGTGCTGTCCCAGCCTTTGCGCCACCTCAGAGGCAGTGCACCCACGCCGCTCATTCTGACACCCCGTCCACAGCCACAGCCCGGTCGGCCCCGCCACAGCCCCGGCATCAGCAATCCACAGGGAGCAGTCAATATAAAGTCGTCAAGAGGCAATCCACCGGAGGAGACACTGCATTGCTGCCGAGTCACCTCGGTGGTGTTCAGCTGTTCTGATCTAACATACGCAGGACACCACCTACTAGCCCCCTACTGACGACAATAATTGTTTAGTCGCGGAGCCGGCGTGAGTGAGCTCTCCCTCCGGAGGGCGCCACCGCGTCCGTCCAACGACAGCCCCCATAGACTCGCCGATACCGGTGACCCCGACGGAACCAAACCAAGGCCATAGACGTGGAGAGGACATCGAAATTGAGGTCACCATGAGAGTAGGACATGAAGGGCCACAGAACTTGAGACATTTTTTTTAATGCTGATCGATGAGAATGAGGATGATTAAGATGATGCTACGGGTTTCCATATCGGTCTGAGACTACATGACAGGGCTGTACTCTAGGCTTCCTTTCATAATATATCCCGGCGTCAACCAGGCCCGAGAGATACAGGCACCTGCAGTGTTGGTCAGGAAATTTGAGCAACACTCTCAGAAACGCATCCATTAAGTGGATGAAACTCGACTGTGTGGCCCAGTCTCCCCAGCTGAGTCCGCAGCTAACTAAACTCTGGGTAGGAGCCGGTCGGGGCAGAAAAAACCAACATGACTCTGAAGGGATTCGAACCACGACCTCCCAGCCGGGAGTCCGCGACGCTAACCACTTCGCCACGGCGGCTGGTCAGAACAGACTGTTGACTCTTTCAAAAGATTTCTGTACAAGAACCAATGGTGTAATATGACAAACAGTCTGAGCTCTTTTTGGATAGTGAGATTCAGGTTTTATAGCAATCTCATTTTCGTTCACACCTATGAGCGTTGAACACTTCATTACATATTTGGCAAGTGTTAGCTTTCTATGTTATCCTAAAGGTAAAAGATTTATTTCCTTTTAAGTTCGGTAAGTTGAAGCATGGAACGGAAGACCAAGGCATAACTTATTGGCTTTACTATCTATGCTTTGCAGCGTTTGTAACAAGTGTTTAGGGGCACTGAAAAAAGCCTCTTGGGCATAGCATCATTTTGATCGGATCAGTGATGTGGCGAAATGTTTTAAAGTATTAATATCCTGACACCAGCTTTGTTTACTGGCAATTTTCAGAAAGTCAAGTGTTTTTCCAGCATTGTTCAGAAAGGTACTGAATATGAATGCTCCATGTTAATGTAGATGTTAAGTATACTCCTAAAAATTAACTAAAGGTTTGTTGTCAGGTGTGACTGCATCCATTTTAGAAGAGGGCAAATCGCTTGTATCCGCCCTATTGTTAGATAACACCATATATGTATGTTCTCTCTCTCTCTCTCTCTCTCTCTCTCTCTCTCTCTCTCTCTCTCTCTCTCTCTCTCTCTCTCTCTGTGTGTGTGTGTGTGTGTGTGTGTGTGTGTGTGTGTGTGTGTGTGTGTGTGTGTGTGTGTGTGTGTGTGTTTGTTTGTTTGTTTGTTTGTCCGCACGCAAAAATGGATCAACGAATTAAGTACCCATGCATCCACACCAGCCCCCTCCCTCCACTCGCGCGCGCGCGCACGCGCAACAATATACCATTGACATAGGCTATCAGACTATCAATAGAAAGAGAGGGACAGACAGACAGACTGAGAGGCAGACAGAGACAGACAAAAAAAAATGAGAGAGAGAAGAGAGACAGACAGATGGGCAGACAGAGATATGAGAGAGAGAGAGAGAGGGACAGACAGACAGACAGACAGACAGACAGACAGGCAGACAGACGACAGACAGACATACCGAGAGAGAGAGAGAGAGAGACTGACGGAGAGACAGACAGAGAGATAGACGGGGATGGGGGGGTGATGGAGAGAGGGAGAGACAGGGAGACAGAGATAGATAGAGACAGAGACATGCAGGTGGCTGACCAAGCCGATGCGTGCACGGAATGTGCGGTAACAGCTTGGACAGGGAATGCGGGAGACCTGCAATTGCTTGCTGGCGCATCATCATCAAAGTCGTCGCAGAGAGTGACTGGCAGGTGAGCCACGCAGTCATGAAGGTTGACCGATGATTAAGCGTGATACAGTGAGTAGCAAAATACCACTACTCACCTTTCAGCCCCTCCACATCGTACTGCTTGACAGGCTTGATATCCTTTCGTGCCATGAACCCTATCAATATTGCTCAAAACCAGTCCGTTATGCTGTCAGCAGTATATTGAAAATTTTGAATTGTGAATCTATATATGTTAGCTTAAATCGTACGTACATATTGTGTGGTACTTCTCTTCAGTCCTGGGCAAAAATGGTGCAGATTTTCGCTGATGTCGACTACTTAAAAAAAAAAAAGAAAAAAAAAAGGTCATATAAAGTATTCATGAGTTCAAAATGCGAAGAAGGTTGCATCTGATAAATTGCATATAAGTGAGCATAACATGAATCGCATCTGTCTGCACAAAATCGATTGAGCGGAGGAACACGGTAAGTTTTGCCAGGGTTTGCCAACATTCTGAAAACACGCATGCTGCATTTCTATTTTTTCCATGGGCAAAAGGTACAATTCCAGAATAGGTAGGCCACGCCGGAATTCTGAAAAATGCCCAGATAATTCTAAAATTGCCCACCATTCCTGGAATGTTCAGTACATTACCAGTGCTAGCTTTTGTGAGACCCAGCCAAGCATAGCCTTGGTTAATCCACGTCATCAGAGTTTGTCGAAGCTTCCCTAACGTGCTAACTACAGCTGGTGGAATGCTAGTCAAAGCCAATCTAAACTATAGAAAAAAGACAGAAATCCTCTTTAGGAAACATTCTAATCTGAACAAGAACAAAGAGGTCGAAACGCATCGTGTTTTGTCTTGTAATTTGTTTGCCCCTTTTAGTTCAGGGGAATAATAATAACATCTTTTCTTTTAAAAACATTCTCATGTAA
>JADBJO010021712.1:15000-20000 GCA_016801955.1 Conus betulinus
ACAGCACTAACTAAACTGAATCGCGTTGGGAACGGGGACCATGGCCACTGGGCGGGGCACAGCGGTCTGCGTCGCACGCTGTGTGGAGAGGCAGTATGCAGTGTCCAGTCCATTACATTCTACGGCGTCAAACCTGGCCAGAGGGTGCAGAACTGCAGATGCAGCTTTGGGGCAGCCGTCAGGACCTCGAGAAGACTGTAGGTTTCATCGTGAAGACAGGATTGAAGATCTGACGCAACAAATCCCCCCCCACCCCCCCCCCCCCCACCCCCCCACCCCCTCCCCTCCAAAAAAAAAAAATCGAACGCAGAAGTGTTGAGAACCCTAATCAACCACCTCCATCACCCATCTCCCTTCCCTTCTTCTTCCTCCATCCCCCTTCACTTCCCTATCCCCCTACCACTCCCCCCCTCCGCCCCGTCTACCAGCCCCTTTCCCTTCCCACCATAAAAACAAGCACACAAACAAAAAACTAACCTGAATGATTCGACTGACGACGAACGTCCAGCTGAGGCTGCTGTGACAATGACACAAAGATGAGGTTCACTGGAGTAAAGAACTTGATCCATGTACTATGAGAGATCGTCACGGTCACATCGTGAGTCATGCTGAAAGCATACGGAGGATTTTTTCGCAACCACAGCGAGATGGTATGTGGAATCTGCTTCACATGCCGTGATGGCCTCGTTTCATGGATCCTAATATCCAGGCCCTGAACGTAGTCCTTGGGAGGTACGTCAAACCGCAGGACACTGGATGGAGGCTCTAGCAGACGGACCCGGCATTCGCCTTTGTCCCCCCAGGTGAAGGTGTCGTTGAGGTGGATGGCTCCCGATCGGACGTGGAACTGCAGAGAGAGGGAACGGTTGAGGCAGTTCAGTACGAGGTCAGTCCCAAGGTCAAGGTTTCTATAGCTCGGGGTCACGTTCATCGTGGCGCTAGTTGTGCTTTTCCTTCCTGTGGGAAGGAAAAAGGAAGGTACGTTTTAAATAACGATGGCGTGAAATAGTGTGGGATAGGTAATCACAGCATAGCACATGCATAGCGCACCGAGACTTCTGTCCATTATATACTACTAGACTGCCCAATGTTAACAGGGCCATACAAATTAAAAGGTATAAATACTGCATATGTTGAAACCATTGGCCATATCTTATGTGACACGTGTATTACGACATCGCACACGTTCTTGCCCAGTCAGAGCTGAGCAGACTGATGTGACTTGTTTAAAGTCTTTTCAAAAATATCTTAGTGGAGTGTCTATATCCTAACACGTGAAGGAGAGAGATGAGAGAGAAAATGACCAGAGACAGTAGGTCTGACATTCTCAGTGATTTCTGTTGCCTTTTAATATCGTCAAATATCATCGATGATGAACAGACGTTAAAATAACCACCGAACTGAACTGAAAGCAGTTTCACACAGTACAGTGAAACATGTTAGAGTTAAGTTCTGCAGTCATAGCCGGGTCCTGAAGTGCATAAGCACATATATTCGTTGTCGATCACGATTGAATGATATTTAAATCTAAATGATAATAATAATAGCAATTGTAGTGGCATCGTACAATGACACTGCATAGCATGTTAAACAAAGCAAAGAACACTAAAAGAGCTAATCCTTCAACCAAGGGTAATAAGGGAGCTGATGAGTTATTTCCCTTGATGTTGTAACCAGGATTTGCGTAACATGGAATATCGAAGTTTATATCAACAGACTGTTTTAATATTCGATAACATTTTTTTTTCATACAAAAATTTTTAATTGTCCAAACATACAATGACAACTAACATACATAAATCAATACATTGATCCATAATTACACATATTTAACGCATACAAATGTACATGCATTTTTTTTTTACACGGGCACACATGCCAAATAAATTCTGATAACTGGCATTAATCCTGTGTACCAGGTCGTGGACGAGATTAAATAGAAAAAAGAGTATATAACAGTACTTTTTTAACATAATACACTCACATACACATACACACACACCCTTGCGCATATGATACATAATGTAACCATTAGTTCCCTAGTATTGTGATATAAGGTGACCATTTTGTTAAGTACGTTGCATAATTCATCTCCATTAAGGACATATATTTCTCCATCTTATGTCTGTAGTCCAGCTCCTTCAAAAATATGTTTTATTCGGTTTTGTCTCGTTAATTCTACATTTATATATGAATATTTTCCCATTAAAATTATCAGGTCCAGCATATAGTGGGTTTTTTGTTTTATCATCCGTACCAAATAATATAATCTCCACGTTAAGGGATAATCTTACACAGTGTGAACGGTTCACTTGCAGAACCCTTTCCAGGTCTTTTTCAGAAATACGGGTAAACTCACATTCCCACAGATAGTGATTAATTGAGTCTTTCTCTCTAATGCAGAAATTACATTTGCGCTATCAATAATTTGCATACTTTTCAACACACTATTTGTTACCAGAATTCTGTGGCATATCTTAATTTAGAACCATTTCAGTTTTGTTTCTTAATTTTCTTAACCCTTTTCAGTACCTCTACCCAATCAATTGGTATATTAAGACATTGTTCGCACTTGATAAATGCACTAATGTTAAAAACTTCATTGGCTTCCACCATAATATCGTAATAAGCACGTGATCCTTTATTAATACTACAAATTTTTTGAAGTGCTAAAGTTTTATCATTACCAATGTTACTATCTAATTTCAATCTTCGTTTCTTTGTATAAGCTTTGATCGAACGCACACAACTTAAATGAGTTAGAAAATTGATATGAAAGCCCATTTTCTCCGACAGTTCCTGGCAGCTTAGAAAATTACCATCCTCATCGAGTAAATGTTTAACTAGAAATATATTGTTCTGCATCCATTTCTTGTAAAAGAACGGTTTTTCTCCTACTTTGAACTTTTCATTACAAAAGATAGGTTCAGTGGCTAAATCTGTACTCTCAGTTAATTCTACCTGTTTGCAGAATCTTTGATATGACTGAAAGACCCCTTTCCAAAATCTGTTTATAACATTACTTTCAACAAATCTGTCAGGGCCATATGCGTCAATGATACCTATTTCGGGACATAATGAATGTAATATTATTTTCCACTTGTGGTCGTGCATGTACACCTTCCGTATCCAGGCGATTTTTAAGGAGATGATATATATTTTCAGGTCGGGTATACCTATCCCTCCTTTTTGTATATTATGTATTGAGTGTTTTGTTTTAATTTTATCATTTTTGTTATTCCAAACAATTATTGAAACACATTTTCTGTAATGAAGCGATCTGGAATCAGGAGGATTCGGTAAGAGGATCCATAAGTACACCAGTTTTGATAGCACTAAAGATTTGTGTACAGCTACTCTACCTAATGGCGTTATTATTCTTTTTGACCATATTTTGAACAGGTTTTGGACTTCTGCGAATTTGTATTTTATATTAATTTCCGTCATATCTGATAAACTATTCGTAAACCACAGTCCTAGATTTTTGAGCTGTGAGGGGTTCCATTCCATTTTATAGTAGGGTAAATATGTTTTCGTGGAATTTTTCTCTGTACCTAGCCAAACATTAAACGTTTTTTCATAGTTCAATTTGAGTCCAGATATTTGCTGAAATTCATAAAGGTTTCTAAATAGTTTTTCATGTGATTTCTTATCTCCTTCTAACGTAAAGGTAGTGTCGTCTGCAAACTGATTTATTTTGAATTCTGTGTTTTCTATCTTTAATGCCTGTGATATCGGGGTCTTGCCTTATCTTGGCTGCTAGTATTTCTACGCACAAAACAAATAGATATGGAGATATAGGGTCCCCTTGATGGCAACCTCTTCCAAGTTTAAAACTTGAAGACACTTTCCCATTCACTATCACGTAAGACTTTATATTATCGTTAAAAGATGCTATCCATCGTTGAATACCTTTTCCGAATCCGAATGCAGCCAGAATTTTACTCATGTATGACCAGTTAACTGAGTCAAATGCTTTTTCGAAGTCGACAGAAATTAATAATCCTCGTAAGCGATTCACTTCTAAATAATGTATTAAATCGTATATTGTTCGTAAACTATCTCCTGTGTATCTTCCTGAACGAAACCCGTTTGGTCCTCGTTTATGAGCTTTGGTAGAACATTTTTTATTCTGTTTGCAATACAAGTTGAAGCAATTTTGTACGTTACATTTACAAGTGAGATAGGCCTCCAGTTCTTCAAGTATTCTCGCGGTTTCTCTCCTTTCGAAAGACCCATTATTATTCCTTCTTTTTGTGTTACAGACATTCCTCCATTACTGTATCCCTCATTTAGAGAACGGACAACAAAATCTCCTAATTGTCTCCAGAAAAATTTAAAGAAGTTTACCGTCATGCCGTCTGTTCCAGGACTCTTATCATTTTCCATCTTTTTTAGGACTTTGGTAGCTTCTTCTAACGTGATTAATCCCTCCAATTGTTCGGATTCTAACTGACTTAGTTTTGGCAGGTTATCTACATATTTTCCAATTTTAATATCGAATATTTCCTTTTCTGCATATACATTTTCATAATAGTTCTTTGTCTCTTTTAACATATCATCCGTTTCTGTCAAAGTTGTTCCTTGGTCCGTGACTAGTTTAAGCATTCTTTTGCTTACGAAGTTCCTTTTCTTCTCAAGTGAACAGAAATATATTTGCTTTTTTTTCCCCGTAAGATGCCCATTTGGCTCTGGATCGTATTATTATTCCGTCAATTTTCGATTTCCTTAACTCACTGAGCTGCCCCTTTTTATTTTTAACATCTATCTCCAGGTCTGTTTCTGTTAAGCAATTTTTACTTTCCAGGTCTTGTATTTCTTTTTCAATTTCTTTTTCTTTTTCATTACTTTTTCTGTTTTTGCGAATGCTGAATGTAATTGTTTCTGCTCTTATTTCCATGATTAGTGTGTTTCTAAAAATAATTGGTCTGAAATCGAGAACTGAATTTGATCATGCGGGATTTTACTGACAGAGTTTTTATTATAAGGCAGTAATGCAT
>JADBJO010021712.1:22500-29105 GCA_016801955.1 Conus betulinus
GCGTGTATGTGTTGTGACCCATTCTTTCTTTTTTTTTTCAACCTATCACCATCCTCAATCAATATCACATTTTCATCTCTCTAGTCAATATCATCTTATCAAAACAATCTTCCACACCGTCCGTCTTTTTAACATCTTCTATCACATTGTTCGCCATGTCATTTATCAGTCTCATTCACCAGTTCCATCCATCAGCAATGTGCATCGGCCACATCCCATCAGCATCACTCTTCCTACATACCTCATCAAAAATTCAGTGCCTGCAGTCACCCACTTGACACCATGGGACAAAGGCTGAGCTGTCTGTCTCACCCATCATGATTTTGCATAGGTACTACATGTATACAAATATCACTCAACAACAATATCCATTAACTTGTTTTCTGACCATCGACCATCAGCATCACTTATTGTTATATTCCAGTAAGTACCTGAATTGCCTCCAGCTACTCTGGTATCACGTCTATCTTTCTAGTCATTTATCTACATCTCCAGTAACCATTACTTTCTATTATCATCCATTTTCATCAGCAATTAATATTCAGCAGCATTAGAAAGACAGCGGGGGTTGTTGGTTCTTGTAGATACAACACAACGAATGGACTTATACACTGGGTACAACAAAGGAAGCGCATGGACCACTAGAAGAAAAGAAGAGGAAAGGAGCCGTGAGTTGGGTGCGGGAGAACGGGGAAAGAGGAAGAGGATAAAGGTGAGTGCGGGGAATGGTATTCTGTTCTCGCTTTCCTTGTATGTTTCCTACATATGCTAAATGCGTGCGCGCGATGCGTGCGCACGCGCGCGTGCCCCGAATGCGCGTTGTGTCGTGCGCCGTGCATCGGGTGTCTGCGTGCGCGCGTACGTGCCCACACGTGCTCTCGTTTGTTCAATGAATGTATCCGCATGTATGTGCAAACATACGCGTGTCCCCGTGTGTGCTTGCGCGCGCGCACGCATGCGCGCGCGCGTGTGAAAGAGAGAGGCAGACAGACAGAGAGAGAAAGAAAAAACACTGTGTGTGTGTGCGCCTGTATGCGTGAGGGAGGGGGGGGGGGGGGGGGGGGGGAGAGGGAGAGAGAGATTACAATATCTTATGACCAACTATTTTATCCTTCGGGGGATCTGTACTGGTATATACCCAATAAAAAGAAGCCTCCATTATTCATCCCTACCTCCAATCATCATCAACATTAAATATTTTCTGTTTCCTTCGCCCGCCAGTCAGCTTGTTCAATTACTATAAATTATCCACATTATCAATCACCTGTCCACATTACCCGTCCACATTATCATTCATCTGTCCACATCTACTATCCACATTAGCCATCATCTGTCCACCTCAAACATCCACATTATCAATCATCTGTCCACATCAACTAACCATAATTATTATCAATCATCTGCCCATATCAACTATCCACATTATACCTCATTTATCCACATCACCTATCCATATTACCTATCATCTATCCACATCAACTTTCCACATTATCAATCATCTGTCCATCTCAACGTCTCCACTTTATGAATCATCTATCCACATCATCACCACCCACATTATCAATCATCTGTCCACATCAACTATCCACATTACACCTCATATATCCACATCAACTTTCCACATTATCAATCATCTATCCACATCAACTCTCTACATTGTCAATGATCTGTCTACATCCACTATCCACATTATACCTTATCTATCCACATCAGTTATCCCCATTATCAATCATCTACCCACATCAGTTATCCCCATTATCAATCATCTATCCACATCAGTTATCCCCACTATCAATCATCTATCCACATCAACTCTCCACATTATCAATCATCTATCCACATCAACTCTTCACATCATCAATCATCTATCCACATCAACTCTCCACATTATCAATCATCTTGTCCACATCAACTTTCCACATTATCAATCATCTTGTTCACATCAACTTTCCACATTGTCAATCATCTGTCCACATCAGTTATCCACATTATTAATCGTCTGTCCACATCAACTATCCACATCATCAATCATCTGTCCACATCAACTATCCACATTATCAATCATCTACCCGCATCAACTTTCCCACATTTTCCATCTGCTGCCCACATCAACTGTCTACAATATCAATCATCTGTCCACATCAACTATTCACATTATCGATCACCTGTCCACATCCACTATCCACATTAACAATCATGAACCATCTGTCCACATCAACTATCTACATTATCACTCATCTGTCCACATCAACTCTCCACATTATCAATCATCTATCCCTCCTCCTGTCACTACTATCATTATCCCCCGACAACTGCTGCTACTTATACTGCTGTCTACCTCACGCTTCAGCATTATTTGTCGGCGTCGTATATCCTCAAACACAACTGGCGGCAGACCACTCAACATTATCTGTCAGCATAATCTATTCACAAATATCACCCTACAACATTGTCAATAGGTATCATTCATAACAACACAAAAAAAGCTACATCCAAAAGCATTGTCATCATTGCCTTTCATCAACACGTTTCATCCACATCTCCCATTAGATTATACTTTGTCGGCATCCTCCAAACAAACACACAAACAAAGAAATGTGTGTGTGTGTGTGTGTGTGGGGGGGGGGGGGTATTGGAGGGGAGGGGAGGGGATCGTTGTCCTCAATCCATTCAACCCCGTAAATACATAGTTTAATGGGCACGGCAGAGGAGCTCTATACAGGCCGCGGACAGGGGAGTGGGGGGGGGGGGGGGGGGGGGGGGGGGGGGATGGGGGGAGGAGGAAGCTGGTGGCGGAAACCGGAGGATGGGGCTGGGAGAGGAAAAAAAAAAGGCTGAAGCAGGGGGAGCAGAATGAAAACATCCTGTTGGATTAATCATCTTTTAGTTTGAAAAGAATGTGTGCGTGCACCCGCGCGCACTAGCACGCGCATGCGTAATTTCCAATAACATTTTTCTTTAAGTATAGGTGCTGGCGACACATAACATCTGTCCTCCAACAACCCTTCGAAGGTAGTTGAAAGTATGCTACGTTATGGGGAGAAGATGTTTAAAACAAAAAAAGGAAGACTGAACACGCACAGTCACTCATGACAAGTTGTGAGTAAGCACTATCATCACATGAAAAACCAATAATCACAACAACAGAAACACGATCATATATCCAAAAGCACATCATTTGGATATTATTCTACACACACACACACACACACACACACACACACACACACTCACACGCACGCACACACACACACACACACACACACACACACACACACACACACACACACACACACACACACACACACACACACACACACACACACACACACACACACAACCGTATGAAAATAAACTCGCGAACCCGTTACTGTGGGTCAAGACGAGGAAGGAAAGGGAAAGCGAGGGAGGGAAATTCACACAGTCGTTTGCGCCAGAATTGAACTGTACATAATCAGTTTACTCGTTCAAGCCATTTCTCTCCTGAAAAGGCAGTCAATGTCCATCTTTGAGTTTATCTTCAGTTTGTTTTTTTCCATTTTTCAATTTTGCTAATATTTTACCATTCGATGACCAGGCGGCCATCTTTGCAGAATGCGCGCTAGCTGTTTTTTAACAGTTAATAATTAGTTTGAGACAAGTCCTCTTCCACTGTTATTCCGGTCTGTTTTAGTTTCCTCCGGGCAGTCAACACCTCTCTCCTCTTCCTCCGAGAGAAAAAAACGAAGGATGATGGGGGCATGGTCTGGTCTCCCGCCTTCCGTGGTCCTCCTCCCCGACCGGTGGGCTATCTCCACATCTGCTGCAGTCACAGGGACGCCAAGTTTACCAGAGAACACATCCATTGCTCATTGTTTTGCTGTCTTTACTCGGGCTGGTAATACTATCACTAGACGACGAAGATGGTTTTCGTTTTTCATCTCCCTTGCCCCATAAATACCTAGAAATAGTAGAAGTCATTTTCGAAGAATCTTTTCTGCCATTGCCCATTTTTAAACTCAAACAAACAAACAAAAAAAAGTGACTTTGTAACTTTAATTGCTCATATCGGAAACAGAATAGAAAGAAGAGCCCTACAGCGCCTCGCTCACCTCACCACCACCAACACACGTCAGTCCATTGTGTCACACAGGAGTTAAACACTACAAGTCACACAAATTCATTTTCCAGATGAAAAACAATCAACTGTTCATCACACAAAGAACTCTCCTGGATTTTTTTTTTCACTTTTCTTTTCACTTAAACCACAAAATCACTGGGTATAGAACGTGAAGGCACAATGTAGACTTGAATCATATTCGATAAAATTACTCCACGAGTAGTTTATAACATTAACAAAAACTTTATTCCATTTTATTTACGTTAAGTGAAGAGTTAGCAATAATCTGATCAATAATGTGAACAAACGCTGGATGTGTTTTTCCTCGCAAGACGAGGTAAAAGCGGGTATGGGTCAAAGAGCAGTTACTCTCCCCTTGCATTTTATTAAACTGACTGAACTGTCCTGGATCAGCTGTTTTGATCCTGATCCATCACACGGATCCATCCGATCATGTCAGGGTTTCTTCGTAGGTCGCATTCTATCTTTCTTTTCATTAAATTTAATTAAGATCACTTCTCTGTGTGTGCGTGTGTGTGTGTGTGTGTGTGTGTGTGTGTTTAAAAATCCTGCTCACAAGTAAACCAACCAACAGCCGACGGCAAAGATGTACATCCTTGTTTGAGGCACAGAGATGTAGAGTATCTCTCTCTGTGTCTCTGTCACACACACACACACACGCACGCACGCACGCACGCATACACACAGCAACTACAACAAAGACTACCCAAGCATAACGATGATTATGCAAACAGGCCGATAGGTACAAATATAAAAAGATAGATAAATATATAGATAGATAGACCGACAGGTAAATAAACATACACATTGATACGTAGACAGATAGACAGACTTCGGACTGGTCAAAACTCACTCACTCGGTCAGTCCTGCGGAACTCCCACGAATCTGTAGATTGGTGATGATCAGTCCCAACAATGGCCACCAGAACAACGGCCCACAAACAAGACGTGCCTTTCGCCATGGCAAAACTAGTTCACATCATTATGGTAAACCGATGTGGGACTTCAAACCGCCATTGTGGCTTACTACTTTCTGTTATTTTTACAGATCTTGGTCGCTGCTCCCCAGAAATTACATGCGTAAAACTTACTACTTTCTGTTATTTTACAGATCTTGGTCGCTGCTCCATAGAAAAATCACATGCGTAAACTTACTACTTTCTGTTATTTTGCAGATCTTTGTCGCTGCTCCCTAGAAAATTACATGCGAAAAAACTATGGCCGGCGTCCCCGCAAACACGCTCCGAAAACTAGACGGGATGTCGGGAAATTTTGAAAGCATTTTAAGTCGGTCAACATAACATAACAAACAAATTACAAGACAAGTCACAACGCATCAAGACCTCTTAGGTCTTCTTCGGGTGAGAGAAACAACATTCAAGACAATGAAAAACCAGGAACGAGGAATCGTTTTTCTTCTCCAGTTTCGGCGAAAGTTGTGTGTGTGTGTGTGTGTGTGTGTGTGTGTGTGTGTGTGTGTGTGGTGTGTGTGTGTCTGTCTGTCTGTCTGTCTGTGTCTGCGTGTGTACGTGCATGCAAGTGTGTGTTTCTTTTGCGTGTTTTGTTTGATGGGCGCCCATCTTGCTCGGACGTTGAGATGATAATTGATTGCTCGATCTTTGTTTTCATTGTCCTGAATGTTGTTTCTCTTGCGTGAAGAAGACCCACGTTGTCTTGTTAATGTGTTTGTCAATGTTAACCGGCGGAGTCACTTGAAATGACCTTCAGATTGTGTGTCACTGCCCTGAATGTTTGTTTACCTTGCGTGAAGAAGACCCACGTTGTCTTGTTAATGTGTTCGTCAATGTTAACCGGCGGAGTCACTTGAAATGACCTTCAGATTGTGTGTCACTGCCCTGAATGTTGTTTTCTCTTGCGTGAAGAAGACCCCGTTGTCTTGTTAATGTGTTTGTCAATGTTAACGGCGGAGTCACTTGAAATGACCTTCAGATTGTGTGTCACTGTCCGCCTGCAGTCAGCTCACTGTCAAACTGACCAGGGATGTTGGCAGCTTGGATGCCGGTAAACAAGACTTCCAGTTGATGAGATACACATTCTTTATGCTATAGACGTGTGCGCGAGACAACGTGCGGATGTGTGCGTGCGTTGTGTGTGTGTTTTTATCGTGCGCTTTTTAAATGTTGAAAAACGTGACTGTTACCCCTAAGAAAAAAAAAAGTGAACGTGCAATCGACCGCTGCCCTTGGCATAGGATCCGCACGGTGTGCTGTGTGTGGTGTGTGTGTGTGTGTGTGTGTGTGGTGGTGTGCGCGACGCGCGCGCGCGGAAGTGCGTGATTGTGTGCGTATTGTTTATTTATGTACGGGGTGTGTAAATGTGAAAATGCCCAGGTTTTATAATAACAAACACGCGCATGTACTTTCATGCGGCTCACTTCTCTCCTCCTCCTCTCTCTTCTACACAAAACATACCCAACACAGAACACACCACACACTCACGCAACCACACACCCACGTTGCCCCAC